>VCNE01001062.1:0-70495 GCA_009869805.1 Oncopodura yosiiana
CTTGTTCGTTGAGTGTGCACTTGTCTACCTCATTTTTAGCTCAGAGTTGATTAGATTTGAGTGCCAAAGTAGTAGGCTAACCAATAAATATACCTTTTACTTCACTCTGCATTCATCTCTCTTTCCCAAAGTGTAATGTTGTAGAAAAAAAGATTTCTGTAAAGCCACCCAAAATAGAAGTAAGAAGCTATTGAGCGGATTTGAAGGTTCTATCTTCAGATTCAGTGTTGCATAATAGCTCAATGTGATAGTTGATAGTAGGGCGGATCGAGAGATTTCACTACATAACTTTATCACATCTTATAATTTTTTAGTGTTAGCTATAAGAAACACGCTCAATGGAAATGGATTATAGGAAAGCATTATTGCACTTGGTTGCATTACACCAAGGAAATAAAACTCACTTCTAACAATGTTTAGTACTTGAGGGCATCAGATCAGCAAAAAAAGACGAGTTGAAAAGAAGAAGAATAAGAATCTCTTGCAATTTCAACTGAATAAAGTTGTTAATTTTCCAATTTTTCTAAACTGAATAATACTACTCAGCAATATAATACCTTGAGGCAAATAATGCATTATAAGCAACAATTTATACATACATATATGGGCTAGTGTAATAATACAGCAAATAAAATCAAAAAAAGAAGAGCCAAAAGATATTTGATGCTCTCTTCTTCTTCTTCTACTACTATTCCATTTGAAAAACAAGACAGATAAAAATCTACCAAGTCATTTTATATCCTCATATTTTACTGAGCACAAAATACCCACGACGTGTTTATTTATGCAGTTAATGTTTTTCTCTCTGGTGTGAATGAATCTTTGCTTTTTTCTATGAAATGCAATGCAATGCAAGAAAAATATATAGCTCCCTAGAGTTCCTTTACTTATAGCAAAAATATATAAGCTGAGTATGTATATTATAGTATATAAAATATTATGAATATGATGATGATATCGTCGTCGTCGTCGTAGTCATCATAAGTTGTTGATAAGTACAGATTGAAATGCAGAAGTGGTCAAAATCCCTACACCCTCATTGAAACAGATCTTTATATAATAAATCGCGTAATGCAAATGAAAACTGCATAGTTTTAACCTATTATATCATTTGTATAGCTGTATTTATATAATGATGATGCTCTTATCTAAAATTCACTCTATACTCTCTGCTTGATGATGTTGTGCATATATTTACAACAAGAGTACTTGCAGATTAAGTTCTCTCTAATATAATGATTACCACCACTTTGTTTTACGGATCACATTCGTACAGATTGCTTTTCAGTCGTGGGAATAGAGATTCTATATAGAATCAAATCCCATTTGTTTGTATTTAACTAAATCCAATCTACGCCGAGTACAGAAGCGAACGACCATAGAGAGAGAAATGCAATAATGTTTAGTAGTTAGTATAAGACTAGAAGTCTAAGGAAAGAATTGAGCTTGAGTGCATTTAGCACAGATGTTGAAAGCAAAGCTGGTGATGTTGATAGGAGTAAGAACAGCTCTCTAGAGACAAATATTGTGGGCTTGGATTTGGATATCAGACTCTATAAGAGAGACGAGTTAATTGGATAGTAGGAAGCAAAAGCATGGAATATGCACACTACTATATAGTTTTGCTGATATCCCATTAATGTCTTAATAATTTTCAGATTTCAGCTCCAATTACTTGTAACAAGCAATTTGAAAATCCTGTCCTTTTTCTTATATCATAATTATATATGCAACGTACGTGAATTTAGAGTAGAGAGGTAGAAAAGCAGAAAGAAAATAAACCTTTCAACACCGTGTGTCAAGTGTTTTGTTAGTTCAGAAAATAACTTGAGCCATAAACATTAAATGCACTCACTGCTATATATATATATTCACCTTTGTAAACTAATCTAAGGCTTATAGGGTCTAAAACTGCAGTCACTAATGGATAAAATTTTGAAAGCCTGACTCCTTATTTAATTAATGATGCAATTGAATAAAGTGCATCAATAAATTGTTGAAATTCTCATCCAAACCTTTTAGGGACACATGCTGTTTAAAACTAGTCCAGTTGTCACATCATTATTTTATTAGAATGACACTTTTTGTCTATACCTTTTAGCTTGATGTGCACTCGTTTTGTTTTTATAAAACTATTTAGAATGCAAGAAGAAATGCTTACTCAGGTTTGCTTTGGTTTTGATGATGTAAATAGTTTAAGCCGACAGTGCTATGATCTTGATCTTATGTTGATTTAAGATCGTAAATCTGAAAAGTCAACTTCAAAGAGAAGGACGTAATAGCTTTTCCACAAGATGCTAACAAGAAGTGTTTATACATACAAGGAATTTCATTTTGTTTGCTCTTTATACATATAATCTCTTACAACATATGTATACCTATATATTAGATATATATTCTAAATGTGAGGTCAGATCAGATCACTTGTTTTGTTTTGATAGGTTGTGGACACCGATGCTGACGAGATTAGAGATAAAATAATACATGGTAACATAGGTGAATGAAAATGTAAAAAATAATATAGTTGACTTCTAAGTCTCTAATTTCTTTCTATTAGATTAGAGATGGAAATCTTGACTTTTTTGTATACATAGACGACATAGAGTCTAATACATTTGACTTTTTGCATTTGTTTCTCTTGTTAACTTGACCGGCTCTTCTCTTCCTCTGTTCTCATTCTTTGCTCGAGTAGAATTCAACTATGCGAAATATGCTAGATAGAATTATTGTAAATTGTAATGCTGCCAGGTTTGTTAAAGAAAAACTATAGAAGGGTAGAGAGAGAGAGACAGAGAAATGATTCTCTTAAAGATTCTCTATAGATAAAAACTCATAAGCTACTCCTAAAGATATCTTTTATTATTCCACTTGTTCTCTTTTTATATCTTAACATCTCTCTCTCTCTCTATGATATCTCTCCTTTTCTTCTTCGGTTGTGTACACATTATATATGTACTACAAAGCTATTCTAATATCTCAGCGTTGTTACACGTGTACAACAACCATTACAACACGAAGGACTTCTCATGGTAGGAAGAGAAGCAACCGGATAGATGAAATGAACTGTGTAAACATGAAACAGAAGAGAGTTGTTAGACCTTCTCATATAATATCAAAAGAGAAAATAAGCTAGGAAAATAATATAGCAAGCCAACTATTCTGAATCTCTGTCTGAATAGTCAAAATACAAAAGGAAAAGATATTATATACCGACGTCAGTGTTTTACTTTACTATTCATTCTACACTTGTAGTTATGAAACTCATAAGAATCATAAGCATTTCTACTCTGTGAAGTCTAATAATTTTTTTGTATCTTTACATCTTCTGCTCAACTCACTCTTAGTTCTAAAATGTAAAATTGTGTAGACTCATTTCTCTAGCTCATTTCTTATATTACTTATACTATCTATGCAAACAAAACTCTCTCAAGTTCATTTCTTTTTTGTCCTGTCAATGTTCCTTTGCGCTTTACAAGAGTTGAGAGTGACAAACGAGCAATAGTTGAGCCAAGTTATTTGAGCGGTAATGCATTAAACATGATTACAAGATTGTGAATTGTGATAAGATATTGAAGAAATTGTTTGGCTGTACGCAAATAATTCATTAATTACAATGTGTCTCATGTCAATTTGAGAAAAATTATTGACAAGGAGTTATTTGCCAAGAAATAATATTTGGAATGTTGGCAACATAGTCGTAGTACTAGATCAGCTATAGTGTCAGCAAAGTATTGACAACCATTAAAAATGCATTTACACAGCTAATGTTTAATTAATGATTATGGTCAGAGTGTGCTAAAGTGTAAATATCTGAAGTAGAGAACATATGCACTCCACCTTATTTTACATATTATAATACCTTTTAAGAACGACTAATTTCTTCTCTCTCTATCTTCATTCATAATTTCTATTATATATATTCTTATGATGATGATGAGACAATTTATTTCACAATAAAAAGTGTGCAAATAGTCATTATAATGTCTGAATAGTGGACAACAGGTTACGCCCTTCAAATCTTACAATTAATATTTAGAGAGAGAGAGAAGCAGGTGTGCTTATGAGAGACAGTCTATATTAGGAACATAATTTGTCTCTAGGAAAAAGTGTCAACATATCCAACTATATTTTCTCATTTATGACAGTTTCTCATTTTTGATGTTTTATGTATATAGTCATTATGAAGAAAGACCACCTTTTATATTCAGCTTCTGTTTCTGACATTCTCTTATATTTGCAATCAAGGTGACAATGACATAATGGTTACTCAGTAGTCAGTTCAAATAACTGTCAACTTTTGTGAAATGAAGCAGAACGTGTGTCTCTTTAGATAGAAATATGTAGGAGTGTGTATGTCAAGAGTTATAGCAGTAAGGAAGAAAAATGAACAAAAAGATTTCATATCTTGTTACGACATGTGCTAAATGTCATGTGTAACACCTTCTTCTATTCTGTCTGATGTCCTCTCTCACACAGTAATTTGAGACTATTTACCACAATAACACACCCAATATGAACTTACTAAGAATTTTAAATATACCTGTTGTTGTAATCTACCATTAATTCACACTATAATAAGTAATTTTTTAATGTTTTTGGTGTGGTTTCAAGAAAGTACCTAAATGAATAAATAATAACGGTAGTTAAGTTTCAAATTCTTGAAAAGGATCATATTATAAAGCCTTAGTTGGTTCAAGCCACTTGCCTAAATATATGTTTACGCAGAAGACTTAAATAATAAATTGTGATTATGAATTCCTTGAGCACAACAACACAAAAAGGTCGACAACAACATCCTGTATGTAAAATATGAGAAAGTTGCTTAGTTGAATTAGGCATTTGGTTCAAGATCTTTGATGTTGTGTCAGGTTATGAACAAATAACAAAGTTGATGACGCAGGTAGAATCAAAATATCTAAAATGTCATTGTATACAAGTGTACGTACATTAACAGATTCTTCGAATTCTATAATCAAGGAAAAACTTACAAGAACTAAATATACTTAGAATGTTCAAAGGATTTAATAATTGTTGTTCACAATGAAAATTTTCCATTGTCTTTGAGAAACTTTTCCATATGTTTTTTCAAAGAAGAAAACATTTAATTTAGAGAAAATTGTATATTCTGTAAATTAGCTGCTGTGTAGGTGAAAATATGTCATTAGTGAAAGCATTTTTATCATCCTCCTTTGACTTTTACTAAAATCTTAACTCTTTTTTTCCGCTACTTAAACCTTTTCAGAAAAAAATTCATCACTAATTATCTACTATTTCAATACAGTTGCTCTTTTGTATTATAAGTCATGTAGGCGTATTTGGTAATTCTATATTAACCTCTTTACCCAACAATAGTGAAAGATAGGAAATGAGGATTTTCTCCTTTTCAGTTTTCGTTTGATTAAACCACAACGATAAATACAGTGTCCAATGTACATACGTAGTACAGCTTTCAGTATGAAAAAGCATTATATAGAATCTAGAAAGTACTTTTAATATTACTTGATAAGCTACTATAGCTATCAAATCTTTATTTCAAAACTAGATTCTTCTTCAATGTCATATTTGTAGTCTTTTGTACCCAGCAAATGTTCAATATCCAATTTCACATTATGCTACTATTGCCAATTTAGGTAATAAATGAAGAGCACTTTGACTCCCAATGACACACGTGTAGCAATTTTCAGAAGAAAACCAAATGCTTTTGAATTGCTCTTTTTAGTATTGTTATTGTCGTCTCTGGTATATGAAACTCGATATCATTTTTNTTTTTTTCTTGATATGACTCTGTAATGTTTGTAATGGATAATACAACTTTTTTCGAGACTCTATTGTTACTCCTACTTGCTATCAAATTTGTTTAACTCTCTTTTTTACTGCAGCACAATTGTAATTGTTCTCATTTGTCAAAGGGGTAACATTAGATTGTGATTTGTGATTGAAATCAAAAGAGAGAAGAAAAAGTTGTAGGCAGAAGAATAGTAAAAGAAGAAGAGAAAATTCTACAGACATATACTACATTTAGTTTAACCTTTTTTCTTCAAGTGCCAAATGTCGTTTCAAAGAAGAGAATAATATGTGTAATCGTAATGGATCGTACACACAGAGAAAAGAGATAGAGATAACTAAGGAAAAATATAACCATTACTCTTTTCTAATATACAATTTCACGTCACATTTCCTTTCCTTGAAGTGTACTTATGCAGGTAGCATTACAAAAAGGATATAAAGAATTCTGCCATATTCAGCTTAAAATGTCATATCCTAAGGATAGGCAAAATACTTGAGAAGAATTATCAAAATTAGAATTAAGCACATTTATTTTATATTGTTTCTTCGAACTCTGTTGAGATCCTTGTTGTGTCTTTGGAACAATATATAACCTAGAAACAACTTGAAACTTGATGATGATGATGCCTTGCAGTAGCAACATAGTTTTGTTTTGATATTTGATATTTTTCTTAGAACTTAGTAATAATATCTAAACTACCTTAGGTCAGCAGGAAGAAAAGCTCTTAATTCTGTTTTTTTCTATTTTCTCAAATGCACTAAACTTCCAATAACTTAGAGACAAATGTACACATTGGGAATTCTACAATTCTCTGTAATCACAATTGCTTGCAAGTATAATAACAGGACTAGTATATACTTTGTTCATTGCCACATATATTAGATATATAATAAACTCTAAAAGAAAAGTATCAAGAGAGAGAGAAAAAGGAGTGCATGGTTGTGCTATAGTCATTAATCATCTGCCTAAAGAAGAGAGAAAAAGATAAGAAAAAGAAAGGACCACTTTACTCCCTAGTCTGTTTTAGTGTTTTCATGTCAAAAAGAAATGTGCAGTTGTTGCTTTGCTGCTGTTCAGTCTGGTTTTTCTTCGTTGATTTAGTCTATAACTAAAGATTAAATATAGCTTTCTCATGCTACAGATTCACGACTTGAGATTTTTATGTCTAACAAGAAAAAAGTCTCACCTGCACCTGAAATTTTTTCTTGCAAGATATTCTGTAAAGATTGTGTCTGTTTTAATATTATTGCTAGACTAGACAGACAAAGTTGTGTTGCTGAAAAAAGTCATAAACATTTCAGTTAGATATTTAAACATGGATTTACATTTTTAACTTGAAATTTTCAAAGGCTAAAGTTTTCACACCTGTGTAACTGTTTATTTATACTTGCACACACTTCAAGTTCAAACGGAACTTTAATTAAAAAAATTCCTAAGGTCAACTTAAGTAATCTGTTTTGTGGTCGCTGCTGGTTTATTAGTTATACAACTCTAATTAAGCTTTGGTGGTCACTAAATGTAGCATCACAAAGATGGCTTCTTTGAAATCCTATTCACCCACGAAAGCATTTAGATGTTATTTTCCTAATTGACGTATATGATGTTGACTTGATATGAATTCTGAGAGTTGTTAAAGCTATTTTTAAGTACTCCTATCTATAAGTATTTATTCTGCGAAATACAAATAAATTAGCCTTACTTAATTATGTGCTACTCAAACATTTATATTACAGTCTAATTAATTTTGAAAAAGATAAATGTAAACATTAATTTGTATACATATAAGTTTGAACCTCATCAGAAAAACAAATTATCTAAGAAAACCAATGTAAACATACTGAACCTTCATTACTAAACTAATATTAGGAAGGCACAAAACTAAGAAAAATATATCTATCTATAAAAAGCAAGTCTGGATAAAATTATGAAGTGCGTATTAGATATTTCATATAGGAGATATATATTAGCTGTATGGTCTTTTAACCTTTAGAGTTTTCTTTCGTCCATTAGCTAAAAAGGATTATAAGAGCTTTTCTCAAAATGAAACTCAAAGAAACAGCCATCGCCAAAATCTAGTTATATTCCATATTTTTTGGAGTCAAGTCTTTCAATAATTCAAATGATTGCAAAAGTTTTTCTCTAGCTTCAAGTATTTGCGTCTTATCATACTTTGAAAGAGAACAAATTGACGTTTTGACATAGATGTGAATTATTCAATGCTATATATAGCTATTATAAACCTTTGGGGTAAGTTGAGACATATCTCGAGTCGATGAAAGCAACAACTTTTTCTAATGTACTTCCAAATATCTAAACTGATCACATTACTTCCTGTCTCTCTTAAAAACTTCTTAGAAAAAGAGAGAGAGGAGTGCTGTGGTCAATAATCTCTGTAGTCTAGTTTCCTTTGCCCTGGAGGAAGCAAAAGAAACAAATCTGGAGAGAGATTTCTTCGTTTTTTTCTCTTTCTCTCTTCACTTACACTCTAGCTTGTTCTATGTTCAATGTTCACTTTCTTCCGTTGGCTTTTCTCATTTCTTTCCTTTTCTCGTTCCGCTTACTTGAGCACACATATGTGATGGAAATGGAAAGTATTACTAGTAGAGTGTATAAAAGCCCAAGAGCATGTCATCGTATTTTACACTATTTACTCTGCTTAATCTCCATATGAATGTATTTTCATGCTGTCTTTTCTAGTTCATATATTGGTCAGATTTAGCTTATCATTTTGTACACACACATAGATAAAATGCAAAACGAGTAAAATCTCTATAGCATAACATAGAAAGTGAAATGAAATTCGATCTACAAGTCCATTTCTCATGTTGTCCACTCACTATAGGTTTGCTTGTCAACCTCTACTTCAGTTTCTGACCTCAAGGCTTAAAGATAGGAAGAAGAGTCAGATTGTATTATTACATGCTTTAGTGTTTCTCTTTCAATAGAGAAAGTCAAAGTTGGTAGAGAGAAATAAGGAATAGGCCAAATGTCATTTTCTCCCTAAATTTTCTGACTGTCTCGCCACGTCCAAGATTCCAAAATTAGAGCATGCTTTCTTCTTCTTAAGATATATAAGAATGAGTTTGAGTGTTATGTCCGTTATAAAATAAGTATCTGTTTGACCTGCTTTTACATTTATAATACTGCTAGCAACTATATACATTGTATATGTATAGTTTCATATTTTATCACAATAGCCACATTCAATGCGTAGGCAAAATTTTGTATAGAAATATATGTATCTTTTGTCTATTTTTTAATACAAAAGACTTTTTAGAAGGAAAAGGACATTACTCTGAAAGTTGAGACGCAAATGAAAGTCAAAGTCACACAAGAGTTTCATTTATGTTTAGATGTGTTAAATGCAATGTATAACAAATCATGAAATACAATTTTTTGTTTTTCAGACACTAAAGTAAAAAAAATGAACGAGTAAGCCTTTTGAGAATCATGTGATTTGAAGTAATAGTGGTCATTCAAGTCATAAAGCACACCCAAAAAAACGTCCTGTTTGCAGGCCATTTTTGTCCAAAAATTGTGATCCGCTCTCTAAAATTGCCACACTACAAATTACCCAAACGGCTACTTTTCCTAGACAATTGATCTCACTGTTAGAGAGATCAGTTGGAAAAATGTTCACTCTCACTCTTCAGTATGTATGTATATAGTGACCTAATGTGCTTTTTCTAGTACAATCTAAGACGATATGGTTGTTGAAACTTGAAATGTAATACGTTTCCCATCGAAAGCTTCTAACCTCTATATATGTGTGAGTTCAATCCACTCGCTTTTTCCTTGTCTTTTTCTTTCCTATTGAATTGGACGAATGTGGACCCTGGCCAAAAGAAAAAGTACTAAACCCTTCAGTTACACGAAATGCTATAGTAGTCTTATAGGCAGAGAGTGCTGACTTTGTTAAGTCTTAGCACTGGGAATTCAGCACCATATTGTCATTTCAGAAATCCTAGTGACCATTTGTGATAGTCTACAACCAAAAAACTATAGTATTACTTCTTTTTCTTTTTACACTACATTTTTGTCTCAGTACTTTTCTCTATCTCTGCCTTTGACTTGTTCTTTTTATACTCTCTTCCTACTTGTGGTTTTCCTTTCTTAGATTCTGATGTGATCTTCTTTTGAAGTGTGTACAAAGGAAAAGAAGAAGAAAAAACACGTCACAAAAATAGGAAAAGACACCTCAGAAACTTGAGTCGAAATAAACTCTATACTATCACATACGCACATCTGATTTTGAACAAAAGACGAAAAAACTACTAAAAACTTAGGGAGAAAGGAAGTATCATAAAGTTGTTGCGCGACATTTTCTACCTACTTTCTATTTCTATATATGGCTGTCTTCTAAAGCTAAAAACTAACACCATATACCAGCATTATTCGTAGATCTTCTCTCAAGATAATATATAAAGAAAAAAAAGACATTTGAGATGATGCTGAAACTAATTCTTTTAAAAGTAAATGTCTCTCTGTATATAATGGTGAAAGTACATTTCACTCTTGTAATGGACCGAGTAATAGTAGTAAAAAAGTGTAGAAAAGTTCATTGAATCAATATATCTCTTCAATCCAATTCAAACTCAAACTTTTTTCTATTCGTCGTCGCTCTGTCTCTTAGTTTTACTCTTTTACTTTCTCCATGTGTCAGAACAGAAGATCAGGCTGTCATGTCACTAAATGCACTATGTAGGTAATTGAACTCGTGGTTTTTACACTTGAATAAGCTTTATGTAACATTATAGGATTTAGATCTTCAAATATATATCTATCTATACTGACTGTCACTACCAATTTTTAAGGGTCATTCTAAATGTAATCCGAAAAAATTTTTCCTTGACTAAGCATTAAATATTAGGCTCTTTGATATCTTCCTGAAATGGATAAAAAAGACTCAATCTCTTTTTCTCTCTCTCAGAGATTGAATACATAAAACATTATAATTTTGCAGAGTAGCAATAATGTGTTGTAGTATGTATACTGTATCATCATCGATTTGCAAGGAAATTTATGATTATGACACTCTTGAGAATGAAAAAAGTTTGTGACAAGAACAAACTGATTGAGCTTAACTTGCATCTACAGAGAGACTAAAAAGAAGCAAATAAAGCAAATGTATCAGTGATTATATACAAACTCATTGCACTTTAGAACTCTGAGAAA
This sequence comes from Oncopodura yosiiana, assembly GCA_009869805.1. NCBI lineage: Eukaryota > Metazoa > Arthropoda > Collembola > Entomobryomorpha > Oncopoduridae > Oncopodura > Oncopodura yosiiana. Next base: position 10,964 of record VCNE01001062.1, read on the forward strand.
AAACTTTATTACATCTTATTATACACAAGAGTAATTCTTGTTACTATTATCTGATTTGTGAATGGGAGATTTGCAGTAATAAAATCGCTTTTAAATTATATCAATAGTGCACATTTGGCTGATTTACAATAGGATAAGAGTTGTTCCAAGGTGAGAGCTTATGGTAGTTTAGTTTATGTTAAGTAAACGACTCTGACTACAAATGACTATAAGAGAGTAAAGAGTTGTGTTTTTTTAGACTATAGATGTTTCCGCACTTTATACCACACACATGGAAGAAAAAAGATTTACTAACTGAACTTTTTGCAATAATAAACCTTTCAAATAAACCTGAAAAATTGCCAACAGATCTCTCTCTGTAACTATGAGTATAATACACTCTACGCAGAAAGAGATACAGTAGTATATAAATAATGTGTGTATGCTCTTCTTGGCTATATAAGAATTCCCACAATCCAATTCAACTTGTCTCTATTTTGCCTGTAAGGTAAGAAAAGAGCCTGGTTTTGTCAGAAACACATTATTCTTACATTCCTTATTGTCTAAAACTTTTCTCTAGTGTCTCATCGACTGAGGTTTTTTGGAAACAAGCGTAAATTACTGAGATTTTGGGCTCCCCATAATAGCATTAGTAAGTATAGGTTTGTGGATTGTGGTTATCTTTCAACAAATTGTTCTTTCTTAGAAATTTGTTATATAGAAAGTATTTCTAGGGGAAAAGTGAGAAATGAGATTTTGCAGATGTGAGAAAATGACAAAGTATAAAAAATTTCTACATGTGTGTATAAAGAAAAAAGTTGTTTTTGCTCTACTCCACGCAATTTGAAACTAATTTAGTACACAGACCTACATTTGACAAAAGTTTAAATTACTGACTACCTAAGACGAATTGACATCTCTCACAAACATATAAAACTGAATACATGAATTCTTTCTCCTTCCTCAATAAATTATCCTTTACGCTCTGTAGCCAGTTTAGTTTTTGACTACTCTTGACTTGACTCATTCCATCTCTTTCTCTCTCTCTTCTTCAGTAAAGATGAATGTAGCGGAAAAGTTGTGTTTTACTATATAGAACTTTCAATGTTCCAAATAGAATAGCTTTTCTGTAATAGTAGTGATAATAGTGATAAGGAGGAAAGAATTAAATGCGACAAGAGAGAGAGAGAAAGAAAAGAGAATCTAGCTCGTGTTTGTTAAGTATTTAAGTATTTGACTACTAAAATGTCGAGCTTGTCGCCATGATGTGCTCTTGAAGAATAAATTTGTATGTTGTAGTCAGAGAGTGTCGTATGTATCTCTTTTACTCTCTGATTTCAACGAAGGAAATGAATGTATTTAGTATCTCTAGAGTTGCTTATATACTCTCTCGTCATCATCATCAGATAGTATAAAAAGAAGTAAAGGAATTTTGCTAATTTAATTGCGCGTCTCTTTTCTAGCGGCACTTTTACCTCGACTCTTTTTACTATAGTCAAATAAGCTTTTTGATCAATTCACCATTCACTACACGAGGCATGAAAACAACACGCAGAGCTTATTTATTGAGTCAAATTTTAGGTCACTCAACTTGAAACTCTCTTTTTATTCTTTGATCCTCTTGAACCAACTTCCTCCTTTTGAGAGAGAATCATAGACCAGCAATTTTCTCTATGAGAGAGAGAGACGAAATGGATATCTCTTTATACTATATAATACAATGATGAGAAAAGTTTCAGATTTCGACAAATTCTTGTCTTTCCTAATGGCTGAGTGATTTGAATTATGGGAAATTTATGCTATGGCATTTCATTTCATTGGGTCATCGCTTCTGCTTCTACTTCTATAGAACACTTTTCTCGGAGTGAGTTCAACTAACAGTTCAGTGCATCGTAATAATGTAACTGGTTCCAATTTGATTAGAAACTTTGCTCTACTTTTATGTCTCTCTTATTTTACTAAAAGACATCCGCTGATAGCATAAAGTTCACTTTTACCTTTTGCTTACTTGCATTTAGTGAAAGTGGACTTTAGATATTCACATTCATTCTTATTTTCTTGTCTAATGGTATAGCCAAGCCAGCTGACTTTAAGTAATATTGCTTTGTCATTTCGTTGCATATAATGCTTTTGATTCATTGTACTTTAAGATGCAACACATTGACAATCATCCTCTTCAGTTCAATTCTCTAAAACTTTATCCATAATTTTCTAATCTTTTGCAAAACCTTTTTTGCTGCTCAGTGCATTTTCTTTTTCCTACAAACACTAAATGTCATATGACAATTTACGTGGGCTATGAAATGAATGGAGACATTGCTGGAAGAACCAGTAAGATGTATAAGAGGTATAAATTTAACTAATCTCTTTCTCTTCTTTTCTCCTCTCTCTAAAAAGAAATAAAAAGGTGACTTTTACTTTCACTCTATGCTGTATTTTTTCAAAGTTTGTTCTTCTATACTTTGTAAAATAATGATGAAAGCAAACAAACATGACGTGAGTTTCAAGGAGAAACATGAGTCTCTTTTCTGTCATAAAACATGAAATGAATACTTAAGCTCAAGAGCTTTGTAAATTTAAATAACTAATTGAGATTAGAAGACACATCAGAGAGACTCATAAAAAATGCTTTTATATTTTTTGGTGGTAGCATGTTGAATGTAAAAATTAGATTACAGCTGTGTGCTGAACCAATGAGACTACCATATTTGTTCGAATTACATATTTAAAACATTGTCTCAACTCCCGTTATTTGGGCCTGGATATTATTTGAACAAATACGGTATTTTTGTTTCCTTTACAAATACTAACGAAGTTAAAACCTACACAGACTTCAGACGAATATTGTTTCATAAGACTAATAATAATACATACAAATCAAATTATGTCTTAAGTAAGATCCTAGAAAGTTTATAAAAAACTCAAAAAGACGTTGGAAAGGAAATGAATAAAATTTCTTCATTGACTACTGACGTAGTAATTTTACTTATATAACAAACTTTTGTGGAGGAGGTAGACATAAGGCTGTTGAATCCAATTAAATTTCTATAAAGAATACAAATATCTAGGTAACTTAAACCAGGAAGCAGTTTGTTTTGTATTTGCTCATTTGCAGACCTCACCTACGCATTCTGTTTCATCATGAATGGAGGTTAGTTACACAGTAATATCAAAGTACGTACAGATAAAAATTGTTGTCTTAAAATATTCCTCAAAAGAAAAACTTTGTGCATAATTTGACGTAACTGCTGCAAATGTTACCTTATATACTTCTTGGATACTGCATATAAATTACTATTTTTTCATTAGATTAGTGCTCGTAAACCTAAATTTGCCTTGATGATGCAAAGCTCTTTACTTTACTCCTACGGCCAAGAAGTATAAGCTCTTATGTGATTTTGTATTTTTCTGCCAGTAGCCAGTTATTTGTACCATAAGAATCAGATTTTATGAGGTAAATCAAAAGCCTACAGACTACTTTTTAATACTGTTTTCAAAAGGATTAGGTCATATTACTTTCTACTTTGTTAGTACGTAGTAGAAAGTGAATGTAATACTCTTGTACATATATAGTAGATTTGTATAGAGTCAAAACCACAGCTTGTTAAACCTACACAAGATTCTCTTTTTTCATGTCAATCACATTTCGATTTTCTTGAGCATTCTATACTGTCATATCCAATAACTTTCTATGTATGTACTTTCACCGAAACAAAATTTTCCAAAGCTACAAAAACTGCGCCATAATAGTAAAAAGAAAAAGAAAAAGAAAACTAAGTTTAACTTTTTAACTTTATTTTGTCCTGTTGTTTTCTTCATCATATATAACTAAAGCACTTATAGCTTTTTGCCTTCTTTGACAATACATATGTGTAAGTATATATTCTCCTCTTATTTGATCATCATAAAGTTTTACTCTATTGTTAAGGTACTTTTTCTTGTCAAAGTTCACAAAAATTTACATGTGTCATAACTTTCTCTTTGTATGAAAAAAGTCTCACAGTGCCTTTTTATAAGATTGTCCCTAAAGATATTTTTGCTTCTCTTCAAATTGTTACATATTTTCCTTTCCATATTGCATGAAGAGGATGAACACTATTTGAAATTCTTTTGAGCAATGTCAATATTTGCCTTTAATACAGCTACATCTTACATTTTTCTTTTTTCAAGTGAAAATATCTATAATAAGTGAGCCTTTCTACATCGTGTTACATAATTGAAGGACTTTTTTGTCTTTTTAACATTAGTTTTTATAATGAAATACAAAGCTTATGACTATCTGACATGAAAGTGTGCAAAACATTCAAAAAGGAAACTACTTGTGACTTGGCCACTAAATACTAAATTGTCGTGTAAGTTTTTTGGTCATTGCTCTCTCTCTCTCTTTCTTGTCCACAGTCCGGAAACTCGTAAGCAGAAAACTCAACTAAAATTGTAGTAGCAACAAACAGTAGTCATTTTCCATAATATGTAAAAGAGAGAAAGTGGCACAAGTATATATGGACTAGTTTATTATAGTTTTGTCTCTGATAGCATCAAGAGTGTATAATAATAAGTAAGTAGAGAAGAAGAGAGTTCTTCAAATAAGAAGTTATTAGCATGTTGCCTACACTCACAACTATTACACAACAAACTTAACAAAGTCGCAATATTGCTTTTTTCCTTTTATCACTTTACTACATGCATATTCAAGTTTATAGAAAATGCGTGGTATGTGATTATTTTATATATCTAAGAGTAGCAAAAGCAAAAGCAACATGTTAAAATTAATCGTCTGAGAACTCTAATAACAGTACTGTAGTAGTATTGCTTTCATATATAGTTTTACTTAAGGATAGCAAGAAAAGAGAAAACATCATTTTGACCTAATTATGTAGCAAATAAAGTTGACTATATTTATACTCTTTATGACATTAGCTGAGAAATTGTGACGTACATACAAACACTCTTTATTTTCCTCATTATTATTTTGTCAAAGATGTATACTATAATGAAGGTTCATTTACTTTTAATTGAAAACTGTCTTCCTTTAAAAATTTTTTGCTTTCTTTACAAAATATTTTTGAGAAAAAAATGCGGAAGCTAAATGTAAATACATTTGATTAGACCTCAAGGGAATATATGTTTTTACAAGAAATGAGAGGTAAATAAGCAAACAAAATTCTCTTCATGCTACTATGCAATTTATATAGTTCCTAATTGCGATTCTAAGCGCGCAGGTATCTCCAGGGAATAAATAGAAAGCTCATAATTAGTTAGCTTGAAGGTTCTCAGTAGAATTCCATTTCCAGTTTTAAATTAAAATCTCTTGTGTCCTTAATAAGTCATTCCCTGTCGTATATTAGTTATAGAAGAGTCATTAGATACAATGTGCATAATAATATCAATCTTGACACTTTGACTATAGAGCGACTAATAGTACCAACAGCTATACAATGTCCACACGTGTATAAAATAGTATAATATAACAATCATAAAGTGGTAGTATACAAGGACACAGTTGTAGTATAGAGAAACGTGAATATTAAAGAGCTGTCATTTATTAATATATGTATTATATATTATGAATAAATGATGGTTCGTCTAACATTGAGTTTCGAAATTGACTAAATTAGTTGCTCAAGTCAAGTACGTATCTATAGACCTAGAGTTGTTTCAATTTTCAAATTGTGTATAATATGAATGACTTTGAGTTCAATATAACTACGTTGTACAAGTCATATTTAATGAAATGAGAACACATGGGAATTTGTATATGCTTGTCACAATATAATAAAGAAGAGTAGATGAGAACTTGTTTAATTAGCATTCCCTCTTGACTCAACTTGAGTACAATAATAATAAAGTGTACTATTAATAATCTCAACTTTTGTACAGATTTGTATGGTACATTATAAATATATGTATGTCGTTAGACTATGAAGTATGCATTGATGTGACACTTTCTATTCATTTGAGTAGACTACACTTCCATATTTGGAAACAACAGATTACTAATGAAACATGTGTAGGTCACTAAGAAAAATCAATGTTAACAATTTGTTTATTTTGTTTATATAGATTGAAACTCTCACATTCCTTTGGATTCTTTTGCTACTTGTGGTCGTTGGGAATTCTGCAGTTTTAGCTGCTCTGATGATGGCAAAAAATCAACGCAAGGTAAATTATTTAACTATAATATACGAAAATGTTAAAAATAAGATGGTGTAAAATTATAATTTATCTTTTTTTAGTCGAGGATGACGTTCTTCTTGACGCACTTAGCTCTCGCTGGTAAGTTACCCTAGCTTAAGCAAATTACATCTAAATCATTATAAACCAAGATTTTATAAGGTTAAATTAACATACAGATGTTGACAATGATTAATGGAGGGCACAATTTCTTGTTTACAAATTTTTCCAATTTCCTCATTCTATATTTTGTTCCCAAATAAAAGTTGTTCACTTTTTGACCTTGACGTAAAAAGAAAGTAGAGTAGTGTATAAATAATTTTCAAATTGAGCAACTCTAAAGTTTTCCAGAAGATTACGAAAGAAGGAACGAGAGATAAAGACATGTAGTTCATGCTGTAAAACTTTGCAAAAACTTATGGTTTGTGTATAATTTATATTATAGAAATATACTACCTTTATTGTATTATAAACTCTTGTGTTACTGCTGTTTAGACTTTACAGAGCCAGTTATCTGTTAGTATCTTAATGGAAGACTTGTTATGAAAGTCATTCTCATTACTACTATCTTCTATCAAAAAGTTTACCAAGAAAAGTTAACTTTTCCCTTCTTAAACATTAAATAATTTGTTCTTCAGAACCAGCTTGACTTTGAGTTGTTCGTAATGAGAATGCAGTACGACAAATTGGAATTGAAATAAATGGAAAGTTGATTTTGATGAAGAAAAATGTGACAGGGAACTACAGATAAAGTTCTAGCTGTGTGTAGTCAAGTTTTCTCCGAATTGTCATTCATTAGGCAATAATATAATTTATCACACAAAACTAAATTGGAAAAGCTACAGCATTATATATACATATATATATATATATATATAAATATATAAATATATATATAGCAATAGGAAATTAAAATTATTTTCTTGTTTCTCTTATTTCGAGTGTTTACTAGTTAGTTATGTTTGGTATGCATGTCTCACTTGATATCTCTTTCGTCTTTTATATAACTTTTTCATTTGCGTCACATAATATATCAGAATGAGAATCTCGATATAAAATTGTATTTTTTTCTGCCTTTTGCAAAATTCTTTTGTGGTGACAAAAAATAGGAAAACGGAAATCTATCAACAGACCTAAAAGAAAGATCTCTCTACATATCTCTTCTGTTTTTTGCTCTATAGAAATCCATTTTATTTTCCTCTTTTCCGGTAGTGTCAAGTTTCCCCATAAATCTCCTATGTTTTTACTCCTTCTGTCTAGTCTCAAGAATCTTGCAAAAAGGAAAAAGCCTTCCTAGGTTCAACCTCAAAACTATTTTCGCCGACACATCACAGATCTTCACTTTCCAACTTGTACAATAGTGAGACTTAAGTTGCAAATAGCAAAATGCATTTGTAGCAAGTTGAAGTCAGTCTGTATATACTAGTTAAATATTAGTCTAGAAAACTAAAGTCTCATAGTCTATAGAAACATTAGGCTACCAAGAACAGGAAAGAGGATCTTCTTGTATGTTTTCTCATGCAATCCTATCTCTTCTTCTCTTTCAAAGTTTAATTTGAACTTCTCTATATAGTTCTCTCTTATTGCATTGTTTGTTGTAGAAAAGGTTTCCGCCCATTTTACAACCACTTGAGACATACTAAGTTATTTGAACTAGGAGAATTTGTAATCACAATATCATCAAATCGTTGTAATTTTGAAGAACTAGAGAAACTTTTGGTATAATGACATGGAAAAATATACTACCTTCTCCTTCTACTATTTCTTTCTACTATACATATAGTCTAGTTAGGGAAGCCAATATAAGGATTTCAAATTGATAAATTACATTTGTAGGAAAACAGTCTGCTCTGTTGAATTTATTTAATTTGTAAGCAAATTGAATTGAATAATAATCTCAATTCTACTTCTAATGCTGTCACTTTTCAATTTTAAACACGAGCAGAGCAGAAGATCAAGGTTTTCCTCTGATACAAAAGTTTAATTTCAAATTGATGGCTAAGTTTTTTGCTTTTCATCAGTTTATGAAAGTAAATAATATCAGCTGACGATTCAATTTCCTAATAACCAGAACCAAAATAGTAGTAATAGTGGCCAATGCTATAAATAGAAGGCAATTCCAATAATGTTTTCATGAAGGATAGAGAGATCAGAAGAATAAAACCACATTATTACATCTCTCTCCCTCTCTCTATGTTGTGGCTGTCTTTCCTTTTAATGTGTCATTTATGTGAATCCTTCAATCTTTTATGGCTTGACCTTTTTTAGTGACTGTTAGATCTTTTAGAATTGAAGGAAATGTATTGGGTTCGAAAAAACTCATCATTTCGATATTAAATTTCTTTGTGGATTTCATAGAGCGAGATATAAAAGATTTTCATCGAACTTGTCACTAAATGTCATCCTCCCATACTAAAAAGAAGAAAAATAAGAAATAAAATAATTTGAGACATGACGTAGATCGACTAATATTGGTTTATTATCGTTAAACGAAAGTACCTGTAGGTTTTATATATACTTTATATGATAAATAGTTTCCTGATTAAATTGTCTACATACACATATATATAGAGTTGAGTCTCAAAAAAAGAAAACAGGAACTCTCCTACACGTTCGTTGATGTAGGTTAGCGAGCAAGGTTACATAATATGTATCTTCCTTGTTTGCTTTCATGGCAGAGTTGAATTGAATTGAGATTCAGGTGCAAAATGTATGATGCTAATGGAAAAGTTGTAAACAAAAATCTATATGTCTTGAGAGATGAAACTAGTGAATTTGTGATGAGGACGTATTGAAAGTTAGTGAATGACGTGAGTTCAGATAACAAACAAGCATAAATTCATATATGTGCACATCCAAACAATTTCATTTGATGGTAATGTTCAAAAATTGCAGAATTCCGAAAAAATACAATTTTCTTGTTTTCTCCTTTTTTCTCTAATACAATTGTTTAAATGTAAAAAGGCAATTTATATGTATTGATGCTCTTTCATTTTGTATATGCATTGCCATACAAAATAGCAACGGAATTGCAGTAGCAATTACTAGAAAAGGAAAATTTATTGTCGATAAAATGTTTAATAAAATTCAGTAATGATGTTATACTGAAAACGTCATTCCAATACTACTAAATGCCTATGCATTAATTTATTAGCACTTTATTATTACAAAGATATGTATGCCTATATACTTTTGAGACAGAAAATGACGGTACGACGCGACGCATGAAATTGGAAGATTTGTATGTAGGAGGAAGCGAGATTAACTCTCAATGTATATGTATCTATAAAGTACTTACTACTTTTGATTACATTGTTGTGGCATCATCATATGTAAATGTAATAGTAACATGTATGTAATATTTTATAGAATACATGTATCGTATGTCGTCTGCGGGTTCATTTAATACTTCTCAGCTTTAGAATAATATATACTACATAACTAATAGTAGTGGTTACTGATTCAACAAACAATCATATCTAAAATTCTAATTTGTATCTTACTATTTGAACTTGATAGATTTATCCGTGGGACTCATTAACGTAGTAACAGAAATAGTATGGAAAATGACTGTCACATGGTACTTGGGAAATGTTGCGTGTAAAATCGTCAAATATTTTCAGGTAAGTGAAGCAAACTTCAAACCTAAATTTGTCTCCTGCTACATCGTTACTTTAAACAAATAGATAGCAGTTATATATATCAGGTTCAATCGCCTGGAAGGAGAAAATTCTTGGAAATAAATACAGTAGGCGTTTCTTGTAACACGAGACATATGACACGATTGACTTCAATGACACATGAGTCAGTCAACTTGAGAGAAACTTTATTTTATAGTCAGCCTCCCTTATCATGCTTTTCTATGAATAATTTATTGAGATGTTGAATTCAAGATCCTATAACTAAATATATTATGCAATGGTAAAGACATAATCAGAACGCATAGTACATAATTTTGGTACAGAAATTTGAAGACGTTGACCTGACTTTGACTTTAGGTTTTAGCAGAGATAGAAGAAGATACGAGGAAAGAAATACGAACAAAAAATACATACAATATGCATTGCAGTTATCTCTACAGAACGAGAAACAAGTTATGTGAACTCAACTGTGTGATTTGAATTGGATTCATTTTGACAAAATCATGAATAGAAATGGGTGGTTTGACTTACTAAAAGTTATGGTTAGAGAGATAGGGCAATGATGATAGTGAAAAAAGAACTTTTTTGCAAGCACAATGATACATATAGTAACAGAGGAAATATTGAGAATTTAGAAAGGTGATATGAATATCACAATTTACTCTGAATAAAATAATAATAAGCACAATTTTCAGTGACAAGAAGTGAAATTGCATTATATGCTACAATAGAGAAATCTGATAGTGCCTTGATGTGTAATCTGAGTGAGTAAAAGTGAGAGTTTCAAACTTGAAAGTTGAAACTTTTTCTCTTCCCTGTTATGAAGAATCCTTTTGGCAAATGTGAGTAGATATTACATTATAAAAAATACAAGCTGTCACATATACGTAAAAGATCAATTTCAATGTTCATTTCTTTAGGCTCAAACTTATTTTAGGAACAAAAAATACAATAGTTAGGTGGGGTAAAGTGACATTCAAAGGGTAAAACAAGTAGCAGCATGTATAATGTAACGTTAGACAATTTGCACTCAATTTTCCCTATTGAATTGAGTTTGCAAGTTAGAGAAAGCAAGAAGGTGAAAGATGCTACTTTCACTTTGACGTAAATCATATACATACTTCACAACATGTTCTTTCTTGTGCATATACAAGTCTTGAATTTCCCTAAAGGCAACTATACATATACATAAACCCAATCTGATTTCAGTATTGTGCTGAAATTTATTTGTAGGCTCTTTTTGGATTTGAAAAAGGATTTACAACTGAATGCATGTCTGTCTGATGATAAGGCCACAGTAAATAACTATTGAAAAGGAATTGCATACATATATTAGACATTTAGCACCATAATCGTTTACGTTTTGGTATACACAACAGCAGATAAAAGACTTTTAAAGGCTATAGTATAGTTGTATCGTAACTTCTAATGATAATGGAGTAATGACCGACTTTTTCCGGTACTCTTCACTGAAAATCCTTCAAATGGTTGTGTATACTACGGAAGGAAGTAGTTTTTTTCTTGGACGGAAGCCATTTTATATTGTATAGTAAAGTATAGAAGAGTACTCAACTACGAAATGTATAACATAGTATATATTTATTAATTATTTAATTATATTTATGTATCTTGTTTACACAGACTGTGACTGTTTACGCATCCAACTATGTCTTGGTTGCCCTCTCAATTGATCGCTTTGATGCCATAAAATATCCACTTCGATTCTCTGGAAGTTGTAAGTTAATCCTTATAATTGTTTAATTAGCTTTAAGCCTATAATTAGTACTACTCGCCTTTGAAATTATGGTTAGACGTAAATAAACGTGACATCCAAAGAGTTCAAGGATTAGAAAATCTATAAGTTCAAGGCGTCATGAATGACTCCTGACCTTTACAATACATATAGTGGAATAAGTATGTGTAAAGATATATTAAACACGTCTAGCTCAAGTTCAAATATATAATGGACTATAAATAGTTTCATTATAATCATGTTAGAATTGAAAGTGAAATGGAATCTTTGATGGCAATATATAATATAAAGCTATGAATAGAACTCTAGAAATAAAGAGATACCATTGCGCTACGATTGTCAAAAGGAAATTTAATTGCTAATTTTGTTCCTTATATTTAATTCTATGATTCTATGTATAGGGCGACGAGCCAGATTTCTTATTGCGACAGCTTGGTTTCTCTCATTCCTTTTCTCATCACCAACTCTGTTCTTCTTTCATGAAAAGAAGTTTACTGGTGAGTTATCTAATGTGACATTGAAGCACGTTTAGAACTTTGAACTACCTGCTAAGTGTTCTAATTATATATATTTTCTTTTGTAGACACAATGACACAGTGTTGGGTTGATATACAAGATGAAACAACAAAAGAAACTATTGTATTATGGAAAGTGTACATGACTGCAGTATTTATTGTACTCTTCCTGATTCCAGCAATTATCATTGCAGTGTGTTACACAATCATGGTCCATTGCATTTGGACTCGTAAGTTAATACAATATAATTTCTAAACCTAGATAAATTGTTTTAAAACGTGCTAAAATGTTATACTATATTTATTTGCACCTACAGAATCACGTATTCTTACACCTCAAGGAAAAAAGATTGGCACAAGTAACTTGAAATGTTTTTGAAAACTTTTCTTTTTAACATAATTGATTTGGCATTGAGTTCTAAATACGCTAACTAACACTACTTTGTAGTCAGTGTAACAAATATATTTTTGTGTAGAAGAAAAAAATGTATTATATGTAGCCTTGAATTAGTACTTCAGCCAAGTGGAATCCAATTGAAAAAAAGCATTTTAGATAAAAAAAACGCTAAAAGGATAGAAAACAATTCTCTAGAATCTCCAATAATACAATTGGTGTATAATACTGCTATGCTTTTTTTATCGTGTCATATAGTTTTCAAAGGAAATGAAATCAAAGAGGCTTAATTGGTTATCTGTTGATGACAGACCTTTGTAGTTGTGTCACACAAGGAAATGACGTATAAGGCTTACTTGTAAAATAAACAATAGTATATATTTCTAGTAAAGGAGCAAACTTACGAAAAAAAATTTATATTGTGGTAAGAGAAAGCAAACAATGCTTCATTATCTGTCTCAATTTTTCACAAGAAAAGAGAAAATCTCTTCATGCTTTCTTTTTCTGTTGCTCTACTTTTTCTATATTGTATCGGTACTTGAGTATAGAACAATATATGTATATAGGTATAGCTTATTTAGAGTTCAATATCTTTAGATTTGTTGCATGTGCCTTAGAACTCAAGAAGATAACAATTGAATTCATTTTATGTTTTTCTACAGATGGAATTTTGAGAAAATCTACATGCTCTCGTAAGCAAGAAGCATTATGTGCTGCTGAGGATGACTCTAGAAGAGCATCGTCTCGTGGTTTGATACCTAAAGCAAAGATAAAATCAGTAAAAATGACTTTAGCTATTGTCTTTGGTAAGAAATATTGCTAATTTTGTATAGGAATAAATGCTAATTTTATAATTATTTTTACAGTATTCATCCTCTGTTCCAGTCCATATTGGGTTTATTCTCTTCTACAAACTTACAATGTTCTCAAACCAAGTCAAACAGTATATGCGCTTGCAACTTTTTTTGCTGGTTTAGCTCCATTAAGTAAGTGAAATAACATCTTATATTTCTAGCTCATTACTAATTCATACATATTCTTTTGTTTTATAACAAACAGATTCAGCAGGTAAATATTTTATTTCTTTTACTAAATCTTAGTTTTAATGCTAATTTAAAATGTACACATTTTTTTCTTCTTGTAGCGAATCCCATAATTTATTGTTTATTTTCTACCCATATCTGTCGAAATCTAAGGTGAGTTCAATATGCACCCATTTTTCTCATCTTTGAAAATATCTTCTACGTTGTTTGGTAAAAAAATGAAATTCGATTTTGTATATACCAAATACCAAAAGCAAATAGGATTTTTATAAAGGCGTCTCTATACATTCTAAAGAGTCGTGTAACAATGTGTAGAAAAAGAAGAAGCAGGCTAAAAGTCTTTCTTCTCTTCTTATTTGCAATGTCAAATTCATTTATGTAAATGGCATTGCTTGCTCTTTACAAAGTCACATTTTGTCGTGTGTGGTTCAAAATGCATCTTTTATTCCTCACAGTCTATCCAAACAAGGCTGTTTCTCTCTAGGGAAAAGCTTTAGAGAAAGTAAAAAGCAAACATCTAAATAGTTGAAAGTGAAAGTCGACTTCTGTTCACTCACTCTCACGAGGTCAAAAGTCTGAAAAGTCTCTAAAGATTTTGTCACATTACTATATATTTTACAAACAAACACAAACAGTATATGTAGTACTTGCATAAAAAAAGACATCACACACAAAAGAGACACAAACGCTTTTTTATCGACACTAAGAAACACTTTTCTATGATCTCAGCGTGCAACATACTCCCTTTCTACAAATACTTTCTCTACATACAACACCTCTTCTCACCACATGATGTAGTTATGCAATCTATGCCAAGCCAGCAAAGCTAACCCATTTTCTATTCAATTTTCTATTGTCAGTCTAAAGTTTGTGTCTTTTTTTTTACTTTCATCTCACTCTCTTCAACTACAAAAAAAGTCAGCTTCACACTTGACTTTTACTTTTTATGAGACAAAATTCATGAAACGTAACAGTAGGCACAGCAGGGGTAAATTTAGAACAGAGATCTTACTTCCGCTTTCGCACTAGTGAATATAATATGACATTTTCTCTTTTAAACTTGTAAACATTCTCAAGAAATTTAGAAATTCAAGGCCTAAACTTTAAATGTGATTTCGTTCAAGCTGACGTCGTCGTGCGTTGTATAGTAAATTTGCTTCTTTCTTTCTAGAATTTTCAATTTTATAATGTAAGAAAAGTTGTAGAGAAACGAGAGAGAGAGAAAGTCTTCTTGAATGTCAAATGTTAAGTTCATGGACGAAAATCGAGTTCAAATAATTTTACATGTGCTTTATAAAGTTTGAGAGAGAGAGAGAGATTTGATGATTCTAAAGAGAAAATTCTAGTAAGTTTTGATCTATTCAAATAAGTTTCACGTGGAGAAATTCTTTGAAAATGAGGTAATTAGAGGTTCTAAAGGGATTCATATATGTAAACCAAAAGTTTTGGTTAATCAAAAGGATTGAGTTTGGAACTCAACATAACAATAATTGTCACCAACTTTATAAAATCACATTTGCTTTGATGACAATTTCCTCGTTAGTATTTCTTTACATAGTAGCAAATCGACGTCAATAGCAGAATAGCACTGTGCCTTATTTGATGCAAATGACACGAGTTATTTCACTTTTACTAGTAATTATATTTATAGTATAAAATACAGTGAAACGCACAAAAATTAATCCTTTTATATAAACCCTACCACATTATATTAGATAAATTATACAGAATGAATGGAGTTTAATTGCTGTGGAAAAATTTTCTCTAGAAAGCTTTTATTAAAACATGACCATGCATATATTACTACTTTCATAAGATAATAGAATAGATATATAGTTATGAAAAGAAAGCTTCATATTATTATTATTATGTAGTAATTTCTTTAGATTCATTTCGTAAGGTCTTTCACCTATTGACAAAAAGATCGTAATATGTTTTAATTTTATTATTATCATAGGAGAATCAAAATGATGGACTGGCTAGCACATAAACTTTGTCCATCTTTGGGCAAATCAAGTCCAACAGCTGGAAACAAAAGAAGATTTGGTGGACAGCCACATCATCATCATCAAGATAACACATCACAAAAAAGAACAGACTTTTCTACAACAGACTCACTTATGAGATCAACAAAATCTAACCAGTCAACTCGTTTCTCATCATTGGCAAATAAAAGGATGGCAGATCCTTCATATTTTGCTAATAAAGGTAATAATATTATAATATGAAAAGTAATTAGTGAACAAAATAACGTTTTATTATGAATGCATGAATAATTTTTCTCATATTCTTCTTCCATGATATCAAAAGTTTTTGAAAGTAGAAAAAAATTAAAAAGCTAGATTGTAAACCATTAACTAAAGTTATAATAACTGGGAAAATGCACAATAGAAAGTTTTGTATAGAAAGATACGTGTGTAGGCGAAAAAGTATCACACATTAGAAAAAGTGCAATTAAGCTCATTCTTTGTCGTGAATGGAATGGTACGTAAGGAATTTAGATGGATTCGTGAACAAACGATGCAAGCAAAAGTTATAAAGTAAAGTGTTACTTTGATGAGTCCTGAAATGAGCATTCTAAAATTCCATTGTCACACTCGAAAACGTGTCGTTTTTGCTTTCACAAAGTTTCTTTTTACTAACGCAATCAAACAAAAATTATTTTACAAGGCTATACGTAATAATTTAAATTTACAAAGTTAACTTTTGAATTAAAATGAATCACGCTAAAAACATTTTTTCTTCTTCCTTCCTTCCTTTTGTCCTTGATGTTCATTTACTCTAATTTCAATTTGTTTATTATAAATTCTAGAAGTACAATTTCACTCAAGTCAAAAGGGAGGAGAGAACAATCATACAAGAAATAATTCCTGACAAGCAAAACTCAGCTTAACTGAAAGCTTTGAATTAACGACCAATATAATATTAATGGTAATTTATTAATTACAATTCGCTTATTTTCTTCTACTCTTTCAATAATCTCTTGACTCATAAAAATCTCATTTTTTTCTTAAGGCACATGAGCAAAATGGAGAGTCACCAAATATCGACAACAACTCTGTTTGGACAAAACCCATTGAGAAAAATGGAGCAGCAATTTCCAAATTTCATGATGTCAATGTAGATATTAATCGGGACAAACGAGACAGTTTTAGAACACGAGCTATTGAACATGAAGTTTGAATCTTTCAGTTTAACATCCTTTCCTAAATCTCTGTAGAATCATTTCCTTTCTCTGATGACATTCCAAAATGAGACACTCTGATTTTTATGTGACAAATAGCATTTATGTACATACGACGACGTGTCTCTCTCTCTTTGCCATTTGAACCGAAAAGAAAACCACAAAAAAGATACTTACGTATAATATCCCATTTCACAGAAGAGAGACAAGACAGTTTCAGAGATGAGAAACCAATTACAATTGCA
Source organism: Oncopodura yosiiana (assembly GCA_009869805.1). Lineage (NCBI taxonomy): Eukaryota > Metazoa > Arthropoda > Collembola > Entomobryomorpha > Oncopoduridae > Oncopodura > Oncopodura yosiiana. The sequence goes on from VCNE01001062.1 coordinate 27,889, forward strand.
TTTCTTACTTAGGACTCTCTTTTTTCCCCTTGGAGAATTTCACACAAAAGAAATTACTCTTCTTGAGTAGAGAAAGAGATATCACAATAAGTCTCGACGTGATTGGTGACCAGAGTATAAAAATGCTATTTATATTATATAATGTTTATAGTATTAACTATATAACCTGTCATACTGTCACACATTGAATCTTCATTGTTGGTAGTATCTCTCTCTTTAACTGAACTGACACATTACAGAGCAATCTACTGGACATATATATAGAGAGAGGTCAATGACATCAGAGTCACTCAACTATATAATATATATTATATAAGGTTCAACTTTCCTTTGTTCAAAGTCTCTCTATATCTCCATAAATATATGTATGAAACGAGCTTGAAAAACCAAACAAAGGCTAGAGTAAAAAAAAACACGACGCTACCAATTCAATTTCCCGCGCACGAGACTATTTTTCTTTGTTTTCATTTACATATTAAAGGGTTCAAAGTTTTGATCTCACTTTTGTAGACCTATCACTACTGTACCTCACTGTGTACCATAAAATATATAAAATAACATATATAAATTTAATTATATAGTCATATAAATATGAGTGAAAGTTAAATGAGTGTATGTACTATTTTCTTAAACAAGGTCGGTGCTTCAACCAGTAAATAAAAGTATCCCAAGAAATTCTAGAATGCTAGTAGTTATGCAGGTCATATTTGTAAATATGAAAAGAAAGCAGAGAAATCAGAAAAAAAATATATTTTCTTATATGATTGTCGATAGCCTGATGGAAGTAAATTATATAGGACTTTATATGTATATATGAGAACTACACAAGTATTTTGGGGCATAGTGCGACGAAATAAAAATGTAAAAAAAATCTATTATAGCACCACACGATAATGTGTCAATGTCAGTCAACTCTTTGTCATTATCATTAGTCAACATAAAAATATAAATATAAATTGTCATCTCGAGAATAATACTATTTATGTGAGAATGCATGACACAAGTTGTTACCTAACAATGTAAAAAAGTAATAATAATATACACTGATGATATGTGTACCTTGTGCGAAATGTGATGATGTACATATTTCCATACTTTTTCCACATAGGGTAACAACTATGATTGTTGTACATTGAATTAATATCATTATCGTCGTCGTTGTTGTTATATAAAAGTGTAGATTGAGTTGATTGCCTAAAAGATATTTATGACATCAAGAAAGAGAAGTTATGGTATTATATATCACAAAAGAATAATCGTTGAATGATAAAGTTGATAAAATATGCATATGAATATTATTATTATAAGAATGTATCAACAAGTGACGGAACATGTGTATGTGTTATCAAACTGTTGCATTTTTCTTGTATAAAAGGTGAAGGTTGCATGCAAAGTCCACAAGTGTACTCTCCACGTGTCATGTCAACTTGTCAAGAACAGCAGAGAACAACATTCATAAACATGATATTATTTATGGACATACTTTCTTCTATACATAAGGTACAAAGCAAATGTGTATGAGTGAGATCAAGTTTTTGAGATTGTAAATCTTGGTGATATATGAGATTGGTGAAAAATTAGTTTTTTTTTCTTCTTGTTCTTCTCGAAGTCGCCGCATGTAATCTTTCTACTGCTTGCAAATCAAATTATTATAAAATGTTTAAAAATGCAAGGTTTTAAACAACAACAACAGCAGATACCTGTCTAATAAATGTTAAATATATGTACCTCACATAAGATACCTCATTCATGATCAATGTATGTACATTTTTTTAGAAAAAATAAAATGATATTATGAAAAATAAGAAAAGAAAATGCGCAGGGTAAATGTCAAGTATATATAATAATCATTATATATCTCTAGTCACTAGAAGAGTCTCTCACTCACTCTCAGTCAAAATGGAAGTATATAATATTTAAAGAATGTAATTGAAAATAAAAAAAAACTTGTATATTTTACATTGTATTATTGTAACTTATAAAAATGTTGCTAGTGTTTTTAAATGTATACGACGATAGAGGAAAAAATGTTAAATTATGTCGTTCTTCTTTGTCAATAATTTGTTGAATAGATTACAAAATAAGTAAATGTAAAGATATAAAATCACAACTCTGTACTGTGTTTACCTCCAGAATCCAGTGAGAACTTTTTAATAAATGTGATAAAATTGTGTAAAAATCAAAACATAGTTATTTGGGTTTTTGAAGAAATTTTCAAAATTTTTTAATTAACTTTCTATATTCTTGACGAAAAAGAGAAATACAATAGACACAAAAAATTACATATAAATACGATATTTTTTGCTTCATTATATGACTTATTAGAACTAAAGAAGGTTGGAAATACAAATAAATGAATTAATTAAAAGTATATAAATATTATATAGAAAGTATAGAGTTTTTTTAATACGTCAAAAAAGTAGATCGTCATCTCTACTTATACAGTTTACATCCAATTTTATTACAAATGACATAAATTCATTTGAGTGACTATAACGTATATAATTTAAGGCACAATCATACCACAATAATTCAATTTTTTCCTAAATTTATTCATCATACATACAATATTCAATGCGATATAATTCATACATATAACTTTACGGCATAGACCAAAAAACAAAAAAAAGTTCTTTAATTTGCAAGTTTCACTCTTTTAGTTTGTGTTACATCATTTGCATTAATATCAGCGACACCTTCATCAATGTCCATCTTTTCTTCCGCAGAACCAGTAGCAATAATAATAGCGGCATGTTGACCACCTCCAGAACAGTAAACAACACGACCATCAATTTTTCCATGATCACGTTTACTTACAACTTGTGTGGGTTCATCACAATTATCTTCTTCTCCATTTCCAAGTTGCCAATTTTCTCCAAAACCAAATGCATACATTTGACCTTTACTTGTAACAGCATAACTAACAGACTCTCCACATTCAACTTGTATACATTTTTGATCTTTTAATCCAGGGACTAAGGTTGGTTCTCCTACTGCGTGTGTTAATTCTGGATTACCTAAACGTCCATCATCATGTCTTCCAATAGAATAAACTCGACCTAGAAGAAGATCATGCAACATAATGAAGCAATTGGAACGATTGATGCAAAAACTATTATTTATTTCTTACCATCTGAATCTAGAGCTAAAGCATGATGTTGTCCTCCAGAGATTTGTGCCCAAGTAACTCCTGGTTTACTAAAGCCAGTACTTTTAGTTGGAACACGAATTGGCTCAGCTCGAGATGCAATTCCTGTATCATAGATAAAAAAATATAGTATATTCAAAAAAGTTATATTGGTTAGTTTTTTTTATTATACCTAGCTGATCGTAATTGTTGACTCCAAAAACAAAAATATCACTTCTTTGAGCAGTTTTGCAATATGTTGAGTAAGTTCCAGCCCAAACATCAATGAAGACTCTAGTGGTGCGTACAGGTCCAGGAGTAAGCCAGGAGTCTGAAAATGAACATTTATTATGAGACGAGAACTATTAACATAATTAAAAAACAAATTAAAATAAAACGCATACTTTGTAGAATATCTTCTTCTGTAGTACTAGCACCAGCTTGTCTAGTGCGGCTTCTAGTTTGTTTTAATAAATCTCGTCCAAGCTGTCCTTGTTCACCACAGCCACAAGTATAAACAATTCCAGAAGTAGTCAACATAACTAAATGATCGGCTCCTGATACTATCTTTTTGACAATTCTTTCATCCACATCTAACAAAATTGGTTTTCTAATAATTTTCTCTGTAGTTACATGTTTAGGAAGAAGTCCCATCAATCCATTAGAATTCTATATATATCAGAAGAAAAATATAAGTAAAGATTTTTTAAACACCTCAAAAACCCATTTTTCTTACTCGGAAACTTCCCCAAATGTATACTTTGCCACTCTCTGTCAAAACTGCACTGTGAGCATCACCAGCAGAGATTTGTTTGATTTTTTCCACAAATGGTACAAGTGTTGGAGTTTTACTCTTTTCATCATGATCATTAGTTTCTGTATCAAGAGTGTCACGTCCTAAAGCTCCTTCATCGTTACATCCAAAAGTATAAACTTGGCCTTCTTTAGTTAATGCGATAGTGTGCATTCCACCAGCAACGACTTGAATGAATTTTTGTTTATCAAGACTTGGTACCATGAATGGAAACTTTCTTTGTTGTGCTGGATAACCTAATTGACCAGTTATATTTGTTCCTAATGTAAATAATGTTCCAGTACCACGATCATGTATTGGTTCTATTTCTACTGGACCTATGATGATAAAAAATTAGTTACAATACCTTAGGTTAATATTAATTAATTGCATACAAGTTTTACTACCTCTTCTTTTTCTGGTTGACATACTCCGTTGTAACACACTGTTATTACGAGAAACTGGTGCTGTTTCAATCATCGTTCTATTGACTCTAGTTGTGGCTGATCTTTTGACAACCATCTTAATGCTTTTTTAGTTGTGATGTTACTTGCAGTCTTTACTAAAAAGAAAAGAAAAGTATGAAAATATAAAAAATTAATTTTGTTTGAATGTATGTCATGTTAATGTACATTTACCTTACTTATGGTGTTACTTACTGCCTTACTTGTGATGCTCAATTACTTGACAATTTTGTGTGATGTTGTTTTAATTGACTTAATAAATGACGACTTTACTTTTTGGAATTTATTATAAATTTAGTATAAAAAAATAAACCGGCATGTAAAAAATAAGAAACGGACAAAATCTTCTACTTTTAATTCTAGCGCGGAATCAAAGATAGATTGGATAGATGGCCGCTTGTCCTTTAAAATCTCTTTGTTTCATTTCATGGCTTCATGCAAAAGTTAATTTTCATTTCATTGTTGATTTTGGTCGTCTGCCACATGTTTTTTAATCAAATATGACCATGTAGCATACCAATTGATCTAATTTTATGAAAATATGAATATGTCATACTAATTGTAACAAAAGATGAAAATTAGGACAAGATGTTTTTCATTTACCACTAGTTCGTCTTGAATTAGTAAATTATGATGTTATGTTCTGATAGATCCTTCCCTTGAAAGAGAAAATCACTGAATGAACTGCAATTATTGCAAGTTTTGAGAGTATTTGTTTAGTATTCAGTCTTCGTCACATCTTATTGTTAGTTGTCGAAGGTCATATGTAAATATTCATATATATACTAATTCTTCTAATTCTTCTTGTGTGATAAGTGATAGTTGACAAACAAATTAATTTGTTTTCAACTTTTTTTCTTGTTACCTAACATTTTTTAGTCAATAAGCTAAGAATCTAAGGTCGTCATCTATGCATATGCATATGCAAAAAATAATGTTAATGAAAATAAAATAAATGTTTTCTAGTTTATTTCTTCAACTGTTCAGTTATTTATTCAAAGATTTTCTTTCGCAGATGATAATGGCACAATGCCAAAAACATTTTTCTATATATTTTTCTTCTTTTTTCTTGTTCTTATTATACAAACTAGTATAAAGTATTGTAAAGCAAAATCTTAAACTTTTTATATATCTATATGAATATCAAATTACACAACACAAAACATGACATTATGGCAAATGAGTTGTGGTTCATTCATTCAATCCTCATCATATACTTTTTCTCTTATAATGCTACACTTGTAACTTGTTATAAAAAGTAACTAATAAGCCGTCTTTATATATAATACAAACACATATACATATACGCATCAAGTCGTAAATTCTAATTACACTCTGATAAACAGCAATACACAATATACTATATACACAAAAAGCCGAAATGCAAAATACTCTGAAGTTGCTCATTGCAAAAAAAAATTCATATATATATATATATATATTTTATATACTATATAGAATGTTATATACAATAATTTTTTTTTCTTTGAAATATATAGACAGAAATGAAAAATGAATTCTGTTTCTTTCTCGCCTACATACAAATATGTACATAAACAAATTACAATATCAAAAAATTACAAATTAACATTTTTTTCATATATGATTTCATCTTTTGTAGCTTCTCTTTTTACCTTGCTTGCCACATCATCATCTAAATCATCTTCTCTAGTGGACAACTCTTTACAAGATAACAATAATATTACGACAGTTTTAAAGTTTTTTCAATATACACTGTATATATAAGCTACTATTACTTAATGTAGTAAAGTACATCTGTTATTAGTAGTCTATTGACATACTCATATAATAGTATAAGCAATTTTAATTGTAATTATCTCTCTATTGTATTATTATATTATAAGCAGTAGACATATATTTATTATTTGCTTGACTTGTATACTAGAGGCGATATTGGCATATTTACTTTTTTACTCAATGGTCATTATTAAAATTACGATGACGGAGAGTGAATAAGCATAAGCACATTAGAAAAAATTATTCATAATAATTGAACTCTATATCATTTCTAAATTGTAGCCACAAGTTCTTGTCGCTCTTTTATGACAGACATTTTTTCATATGATGTGTTGTATAGTGGTGTGGACGTGTGTCCTTCTCATTTACTTTCTTATGATTTAAAAAGGCTCAAGAAATGAATATATATACTTTATTAGAGTAGTAGCCATAAAGTAGCCGTATGCTTTTGTTCTACAAAAAATGATACATTAGAGTGACATTGAGCAGTCTTTTTAAAAAATAATGTTGGTCAGTCATAATAAGTGAAGTGAGTGACTTGGACTAATAAATTAACTAATGTAATTTTACACTTCCGATTTTCATGAATACTACTACTACAAGTTAATAAAAAAAATTCGTTAAAGGCCATTCATCATCATATTTGTAATATAAAAGGGTTTTTTTATACATCAAATGAAAATCACAGAGTCAGAGAACCTTTACTTACAGGACATCAACATCGGCACTCACAGTCACAGACCTTCATCAGCATCATCATGTTTAGTACTACTCAGCAAATCAATTCAAATCAACTCAATACAACAATGTTACAATGCTATCTCAATCTTATAAAGAATGATTTATATTTTTTTCTTATTATAGAGACTGGAGTAAGAGTGCAATGAATACAAATTCAAATGGATTTAATTTCAACTCTAGAGATTTTTTTCTTGTCCAGTGTAACTTGAAGCCTTTTGTCTCTCACTTGTTGTTCAAGGTGCGATGGCCACCACACCAATGAATAGAATAGTCAAAAGTCACTCACATCAACAACACTTTTACTTTTCAACGTTTCATCATTTCAATTCAATACCATTTGATGTCTCATGCTGCTGTGTTGCTCATTTATATATTCAAAGTAGTTACTATTATAAAGTATAAAGTTATTTACGACTTGTAATAATATAATTTTTTGTATATATATATTTATATATATCCAAAGATATTTGTAAAGAACTATTAAGTAGACTCAAGTTTCATTTAATTTTTATCGCCTATATTATTATTATTGCTATCATTGAGCAAATATCATTGCAAGAAAAAACCCCCTCATGGCATATTATATTATTATTATCATCATCACAATAAAATAGAATCATCTTTTTATACAGTGAAATTTAATACATTACCACTCTTAATATACTGCAATCTTTATATTACTTCAATAGGTTTAGTTTTTTGTAAGGTGAGAAAAATAAGGTTTGATATCTATTAAGTACAAAACGTTCATCATATAATAATGATGACAATTCAAAATTAAAATTAGCCTCTAAGCTTATTATCAGAGTCAGAGTCAAAGAGTATGAAAATGTAATATGCTTTCAAATGGCTCTATTGCAAACAAAAAAAAAAGCTTTTGCTTTTGTGGTCACTGAGAGAAAAATGTATCAACCATGAATATGCTCATTCATCCATTTGACGTTTTTGGTAAAATTACCGTATGAAATCATCGTCAATGCTAATAATAACATTACATGATCATTACTTATGCTTTATCTCTCATTTTACATTCATTATGCAAGAATAAGGTAGACAATGGCACATCACTGAGCTCCATTGGGTGTGGAAATAATGATCGAGAGAGAGACGCTTCATTGAACTCTTTACACTTCAGTTTCAACAATATAATATAATGCTAAAACCTCTTCATTTTTTACTAGTGTAACCAATTGCTATATTTACGACTCATTTATTTTGAGAGAGATTAAACTGCAGTAAACAATAACACATTTTTATCTATAATCGAATCTTTCCAATGTGATCAATTTCAACTCATTTCAATATTCAAAGTTCAGAACGTACTTATAGAACAACAATAGCAAATGATGTTGATGGACTTCATGCATCAAAGTAATTTGTACAACTTATAACGCCTGCCTTAGTTGAAATATTTGTCTATGGCGTGGCGACTCTCATTACTAGAGATCTAAAAAGATGACCTCGACAACTCATGGAATCCATTTGTCTCTTTCCAAGTTTACATCACTTTCTGTTGGCCGTTGCAAAATCAAAGCTTTGTTGTTGTGTACTTAATCACATTTTATTTTCGCACGTACTAAAAGTACTTTACATTTTATATATTCCTCTCTAACTCTCTCATCATTTTAGTTTCATCCCAATAATCTAATCTATTGTTATGTCAAATAATAAATGTAAACTACATTTACGTAACACAACAATGCTCACTTAAAATATACAGTACAGGGTATCGTACAAAAAAGGACGTCAACTAATACTTCTCTACTAACTCTCTTATTGTTTTACGTGTGTGTGGCTGTTGTTGATGATAGAGTAATAATCAGTCAAAAGAGAGATGAGAGAGAGATAACAAATCTATCTAGAGCTCAGGTCAGGGCAAAAGACAGTTTTTGAACAGAGTCTCAGGTCAACAAACTAAAAAATATACTATGATTATTATTTTGAATGATGACCGTGTGAATTACAAATAGAGAGAAAAGAATTGAATAATTATGATTTGAGTGAACATTTCCAATTTGACTATACGCCCAACAAGTGACCCAAGTACTAGACGCAAAAAAACTCTAACTGGGTTTTTTCCTGGTTTCTTAATGACTCAACAAACTGTGCTTGACAACTTTGCCCTTATGATGTAGACCTCTCATTAAACATAACTGATGATGTGTAAAAAGCACTGCTTTGAAACAGATTTTTTTGGACTTGGATAATTTGCACTTGAACCGAATAAGAGAGAGGAGTAAAGTAACCGGAACAAAAACAATGAGAGAACATAAAATCTTCCTGATTTCATATCATGAATCATGACCTTGCAATATTTAGAAGAGAAGTAAGATGAACAAACTGTTTCAAAGCAGAGATTCAAGAATTCATCCCTCTTCCTAGTATAAAATTGAAAGACAATGAAATATATAATAAAGGAGGTTGATGTGAAAATTGTCTCTGTTATTATTTATACTATGTACCTTAGCATTTTTTTCCTGAATTTAAATCACTAGTCTCAACTTCAAATCTCTTTCTGACTCATCAAATCAAAGCTACCGAACATAAAATATAGGCCTAAGGAACTATATACTAATACTAACGACAATTTTCATGTCCAATTTACTCATCAACGAAAGTGACGCATCTGTTCTTTGATCATAACTACTAGATTATTAGAGATTAGAGAGGGAGATATACGTCCTTGATTAAGAAAAAACCACGTGTGCTGCTTATAATCTCATTAAATTCGTACCAGTGTAATAATTACATATGAGCTTGTCCTACAAAAAAGACAAAAATTTTCAATATATTTATTTTCTTGGTTATGTGTCCTTGGCAAGATTTTTTGAAACAAGAGGAACGACAAAAGCAAAAATCTTCCATAGGACCTTTAAATCAAACAGAGAGCCATTAATATTTCTTTAATGTCTTATTAGCTGTTGTGCATAATGAGCTTTGCATAAGTTTTTTCGCTTCTTTGCAACAGTCACAAGTTAGACTAAGATGATGATGAGCCATTCGAAAGCATTAATTATTTCCCCATTAGAAGTGAACAACAAAGGGATTTATAGTTTAGTACAACATTCATCTCTTTTTTTTGCATTTGGCGTAGGTAGAGTTATAAGTAGCCAAAAGTCCATATATCATTTCTTAATGTTCTAATCAACTAATGTACGTCAATGTAAGCCACCTTACATATATATACAAAATTTTTATCCTTTTGGTATCTCTGTATAATAGTTAGGCAGCTAGGGTGAAAAATACGTTATTAAAATCATATTCATATATTGCCAACAAATTACTCTGATGTTATACTCCTCTACTCTACTAGTCCATATTTGGATTTGTAATATGTCGCTAATGACAGGGAAATATATAATATTCTTAGTGTCTTCAGTCTTCTTCTTTAATGAATAAATTGTAATGGATGAATGAGCAGAGAGAGAGAGAGAGATATTCTTTTCCGCATCTCATTCATTTATACTGTATATATAGGAGGATATCATTTTCATATTGTACAACACAATGCAAAACAATTTTATTGTAAATGAATGAATAATATAGTAATAAGAGGCGAACTAACTACATGCAAGAAGAACACGACTAAATAAGAAGAAAAAAATTATTAATAATTTGTTAATATTAAACTACAAGTATAATGTAGCCTTCCTACATCTTTGACTCTGACTGATGCTTCGAGGAACAATTTTGTTAAGTAGCTCTAAAGGTGGTGGAGGCGGTGTATGAATTGCATGATGATGACTTGGAACAACCATATCAAGTTTCTTTTTACAACCTCCAAGAATTCCTCCACCACCACCATTAGGACTACTACTGACACCACCATTTCCGCTAATTTCTTCAAAACTAATATTTGTCAAGGACTTTGGACGAAATATACCAGAAGATTTATAATGAGAAGGTGACGCTACATGTCTACCATTACTCCCTTTAAAATTCATATTCAAATTAAGTAAATTTAAATTCAACAAATTCCCTGCACTACTTCCATAAGTACTACCCAAATGATGATGTGAGTGTTGATGAAAATATCTATTTTTAAATTGTTGATATGATGACTTGCTAGATGATCCTGAGGCTGATTCTAAACTAGAGCGATTGTTCAAGTCATTCATTGACTTGTATCGACAATCAAATATTGGCGAGCGACGGAATATTAAGCGATTGGAAGGTGAGCCACTTAAACCATTAGCCAATTGTGTAGATTCAGTAGCACAAATTCCTTTCTTAATATACAATGGCTTTCTTCTTGGTTGATCACCAGCTGAACCGGATGAAGAGCCACCAGTTGCTGAACTACCAGAAGTATTTGTAGTATTAGAATTATTTGTAGAGCAATGCCCACCACTAGAACTTGTTGTACTTGTGGCAACAGCTAAATTTTTTGTTGAAGATGACATTTGATGCAAATGGTGATTATGATGATGATGTCGTGTAGAAATCATACCATTATTGCTACCAATACTTTCAGTCTTGTTTCCTCCAACTGTCACTTTTACAGTCACTCCTCCACTACTATTATTGCATCCATTTCCTATTGTTGTTTTACTCACGTTATTTATTTTATTTGCTGTCGGTGGCCTTTTTGGTATACCTATATGATAAATTAAAAAAATAATTTTTAATGTTAGATTTTGGATACATACTAGTCAACTTTATGAAGATATCTAGTGCATATTGTTTCTTACTTTCTATTGGTGGAGGCTCAGGCCTATCATCTTTGACTACTGTAATTGGTTTTGATGACTGCTGTTGTTTTATTACAGAAGGCTTCTGAGAATGATCTTTAGCATCAGCTACTAATAAATTGTCTAATGATTTAGCACAATTATTACTTGAGCGTCTTTGCTGAAGCATCCGATGTTTGGAAATGACTGGTGGCACTTGAATTGGAATTACCAAATCAGGAGATGGAGTTGTACAAGGCGTTGCATTACTACTGGCGCTAGCATTTGACTCTTTGCGTGGAATACCAGAACTTTGTTGAGCATTATTTTTGACATTATTTCTACTTTGTAATTTGTTATTATTGTTGTGATGATGATGATGATGATTGTTATTATTATTATTCCCACTAGAACTTGTAGTGGTCACGATACCACCACCAACTTTTCTTTCTGGTGGTGGCTTAATACCACGTACATAATCATAAATTTGATCAATATCTTCATAGTACTCACAGTCTTGGACGTCAGGAATCTCATAATTGTTCTGATTATTATGACCATTGTTATTTGTAACAGTAGGACTACTACCATTGTCTTTTTCAGTATTACCACCACCACCTCCACATTCATTTGTTGTTGATGTTGTTTTTGTGATGGCAGTAGTAGTTGTAGAAGAAGGTAAAATTTCTGGGGTAGAGGCTGATAAAAATATTGGTGGGGCATATGCTTTCCATTGTCTTCCATCAAATCTCAATTCCTTCTTCAGACTAATGTCGTAGATCTGCGAGTGACACACAAAAGAAAACAAAAAGTATATTAGTAGAGAGATATAAAACAGTCATGACTTTAAGAATGAATGACATGATGATGTCTTTTTTTATTTGTAATCTACATTTCTACATCTTATATATATATCTCTCTCTGTCTTTTCTCCGTAGGTGCATATCTCATCTCATCTCACATAGAAAGAAAACGAAGACATTATTTATTTAGGACACAGAAATAGAGAGAGAGAGACAGACAGCGTAAGTAACTACATTTTTTTCCTTCTTGGTCTTTTTTAGTGTTGCAGAAACTCTATTGTTGTACTTTACTTTTACTAGTACTAGTATGATGAAGAGTGTAAGAAGAATTGAGCATGATGAGATGATGATGATGATGAGAAGGCATATGGTGCAATAAATGGATTGTGTATAATGAAATGAAATGCAAGAATGTATAAATGGTAAAAAGCAGATCATTTCATATAGAGACAGAGACATGAAGACAATTTACAATAATGTAGTTAGCACAGCAGCGTTAAAAAAAACTGAGACTGACAATATGATACAAATATAATTTAAACGAGAGCGAGAAGTAATAAAAAAATTGTTTCAAATTTATCCTTTCTATTTCAACCACTACTGCTAAATACTAAATTTATATGTCACTGTCCACAAAACATAAAGAAGTGTTCTAGAGCTACAGGCTAAAAGCGTGTTTTACTCATTTTATGAAGACACTTTTGAAATTATGACTTTCATTCTTCCTTCTTCTCATTAAACTTTTTTTGAAAGACATGTATATGAACTGGTGAACTACTACTCTATAATCCTATCATCATCTCTTTCACTACTAGCCTTACTACTGTAATTACGGTTCGCTTGCTGAAATTATATTAATACAGTAATTACATTAAAGTAACTTATATACATCTACACAAGTTTGTTGTGCTATCTACCAACGGATTGTGTTGCATTGGTTGCACTTTGTGATTTTGACTCATTTGGCTCTTTTTAGAATGATTCAGACTTTTTTTTAGTTGTCTGGTTAGTGAAATGATATGATTATATGTTGTTTTGCTCATGCTATGATGATGTGCTTGCTTACTAATGTATAAAATTAAAACATGCTACTTGTACAAATTTTTCATACGGTTTTCCCTTTCGTCTACACATATACTAAGTACAAGTAGTAGTACTAACTCACTTTCGGCTAATTACTCCGTTAACAAGTTCCGTTATGCTAGAAAAAGATAAATCTGTCTTCCAAAATAAGTTTTCAATGTTTCTATAAGAAGAGTTACATAATGCACAAAAGGATAATTGGAGCAAAGGTGCAAGCCGAAGGTATATATGGTAGTGAGATTTGGCAGATATTAAAATATGAATAGAAGAGAATCTATCTATACAAGACCAATATACTCTTCATAATAATACTACAACAAAAATAACTAAAGCTTATTATTATTATTACTACTACTTCAAAAGTCTAGACGAAAAAGATTGCTTTATATATTCATTATCAGTATCAACTATTCGATCTCGTTCATCGTTCACTCACTCACCGTTAGAAAAAAATTCTTTTAGACTCTACTCAATATATGTGTATGAAATATGAAAAGAATAAAATTTTGTTATGTATATAAAGACTTGACACATGTCAAATTTCATCGTAATTGTAAGCAGAGAGAATGAGCTTTTTCTCATTATTATAATAAGCAGTATATAAATTTTTATAAAGTTAGTAAGGAAGAAGAAGAAGATTCTATAATATACTTCTATGTAGGTATATATCTACCGACAAGTAAATTTCTTTTGAAATAGCAATATACGATACGATACATATGTACAGAATAATAATTTAAGTAGCAGGGAGTGAAGTGCAGGAAATAATGAAACTGAAAAGCAAAACAAGAACGAGAACACAAATGATGTACATACCGCTAGTAAAGTTGTATAGAAAGAGACTTGACATGCTAAGCAAGCAAAGTAAATACAATTGTAATAATTGTACCAACTCTTCTATCCTCATTGTTATACAAACTCCAACTTGAACTAAATGCCGTCAATTGCAAGAAGAATGACAGGGCTAGCAGCATTGTTTATTAATGCCAAAAAGAGATAATGATAAGGTGGAAGAAGAAATGCACTTGCTACATAATATGTCATGCAACATAGAGCTTCAAGAGTGCAACATCACTACATACATAATTTCAAAGAAGAAAACTTTTCGAAAAGATTCAAGACAACAAAATAATTTAAAGTAAATATGCCCTTTAGAAGAGAAAAAACTGTAAAATATTACTTTAATGAAATCGAACACTATTCAATATTCTTTCAATACTTTCCATTCACACATGTTATCAAATTATCACAGAAAGAAATCATTATTATATAAAATATCAAATATCTCTCTCTCTACATGTCACACAATCTCAATCTTTTCTATAATCTAAACGGTACTATATAAGAGAACAGAGCTCAACAACAATAATTGAACTCAGCCTTTTTTATGTAATAAAAAATCCTTTTCATATAAAAAAATCTTTGAATAGAATATTTTCTTCTTTTGACCCAACATCTTCGATAAGATGAGACGACAGGACAAACCTTTTGTATGTAATTTTATATCTTTTTCACAATGCCAATCCTTTTTTCTCTTCAATTCAATGTGCTAGTAGAGTGTTATAACATTTGTCCTGATGATCTCTTCTTTAAAGATGCAGTTGTATACACATATATATATATATAATGCCGAAGATATATAGAGTATATAGAAAGAAGAAATGAAAACTAGTTGAAATCAAATACATTTTATTCACGAATACTATGTATAAAAGCTACACGATGATGATGATGTGATGCTGAGAGATGTTATGTAAGTAACAGTATAATAACATAATGGAAAGATATGAAGAGATGAGTGAGCCTTTCAATGCATTATTATTCCATTATAACATATATATTATATAGCAGGTTGTTTTTGTAATTCACTTCATAGGAGGTCATCATCTATGTGAGAGACGAACGAGTTGAGTAAAAAATATTATGTAACCCAGGAAGAACAGAAAGGAAAACTGAACTTGTGAGTGAAGAGATGCGAAATTGAACAACATTTCAAATTCTTCTATGAAGCATCATAAAGCACAAGTGATCTCTACTCTTACACTGGGTTACAACTAACATGCTTTTAAAACTCAAACTTGAAACATTCAATCTGCCCTATAATTTAAGTAACGCAATACCTACACACAAAATACATTTTTCTATGTGATTTAAGTGAGTGAGAGATGTGATCTTTGGAAGTTGAGCATTGAGTAACGTAATATGTATTTAAGACGAGTAGAAAAATGCTATGGAGTAAATCAAAATCTCTAAATCAAAACTTTTCTTATAGTTAGACTGACAGAAACTCGTGTTATACAGATTTCGCCTTAGCTCTATAAACTCTTTTGACCTCCCTTCAAAAATGTATCTTTGTAGTTTTGTATTAGCAAAAAAAATCTAATTCTTTAGACATGCTCTACAATTGAAAATAAGCAATAGCAAGTACCGTATATATATCTCAAAGTGCTACACGTGTACATCTCAAATTACCATATGGAATACCATATGCAATTTTTCATCAGATTACATTTCTCTCTAAAGCCTTCTCGTCTTATGTGAAAGAAGTAAAGCAAATAAACCACCCACTACGTGAAGTTCCGGCGATATTAAAATTACTATATGAAAGAAATAAGCCATCGCTCATTACAATGGAAGATTTATACATTAGTATGTTATATTTACTATGAACTATTACATTACAAAGTGACCACAATAATGAATTTAACCGAATATAATAAACCTTAAACAAACAAACGGGTTGTGTGTTAGTAGCAATAAAAAGTAGCAGTTAGCTTAAAAAACATTAAAGCTCAAAAGTTTACGAGGAAGAAGAGAAGAAGCATGATCGGTATTTCTAAATTGTATTCATATGCGCTTTGACCGGCATTGTTTTTATGACTTGAATGGCACCACATCGAAGTCATACAATTCTTTTTATTTCTTATTGTTACTCTACTAACTAGAGAGTAGTAGAGAGATGAGAACCTCACCTGAATAAGATCCTTATGTTGCTCAACGAGTGATTTCATTTTTTCATTTAGCCTCGAAAATTCTTTCATTTGTTCCACTTCACCCTTCAAATTACGACAGAGTTGAAACTTCAAAGGGACAGAAACGGGTAGAGGAAGAATGGTGAAAGCGTCTTTATTTGAACCCTGCAAAACAAAAAATACAAACATAAATTATTTTGTTAAAAAGATTTGAGAAGAGTAAATGAAATGTTATGAATATGATGAGAAGCTTGAAAAAATATTTTCAACTCATTTTCATCTGGAGGTCGTAAAATCTCAATTTCCAACGCATAGTGGTAGTTTGTCTATAAACATCAACATCACAACATGAGATTCATATAAAGTAGCTCACACAGTTCTCTCTCTCTTCTCAACTCTCAACACCTTCACAATTTAAAATATATAGTCCATTGTTTCCTTATTTACTACTAGAGTTTTTTGGTAGTAAAAGTCTTTTGCATTTTTACTCTTCACGGTAATAGCCGTTTTTCCGTTGCTCAGTCTCAACTAGTAGTATAGTTTGACTTTAAAATATTGAAAGAGCGAAGAAATCAAAATTTGCATAGTCTAGTAGCTTTTAGGCATTTTACATCTCTCTTCCTTATATAGAGATGACAAAAGTAAAAGACAGGACAACAAATGCCGTCAACAACATGTATTTTCATCTCAAAATTCAATTCACATATGGCATGCTAAAAGCGATGTAAATTCGTACACAATACATTCTTTTTAATCCCTAATTGCTTTCCTTATTTTCTTTTTTGTTTGATGACATTTGCTACTTGGCTACTACCTATATAAGAGTATAGAGAGAGAAGAGAACCACCATTAGCTAAAAATGAGTGCATTGAACGACACTTTTGGCGACAACTACGAATACGACAGTGTCCGCCTCAGTATTTGTCCTATCCTAAAGGAGATGACATTGACTTTGACACTCGTCTCTCCTCACTTCATTACATCATCTTCTTCTTCCTTCCACTATATAATATTATGTTCTTTATTTGTATTCGCTTTGGTACACATGCCATTGTTGTACATGAAATTGAAGTTGAGGTAGTGTCATCATAAGTGAAAGAAGAAGAAAAAAGTCACACATGCAAAAAACTTGAATTGCTTTTGACACGCCAAATATGGACTCTTGTCCTTTTTATGGATTTTAATTCACAACACTATATCTACCACTACTAGTATAAGAAGTATTTGCACTGATCTTTACAACTTTTAGCGGTCTGCATCAATATCTAACTAAACTTCTCATCTTTAGATAGACATGACTTTTCGTTAATTGTTGGCTCTGTTGGTTTTTCTCATTGCCATAAAGCTTTTTATTGAGAGAGATGCAAAGTAAAAATTGTTGACAATGACCATTGCAATTGTATGCATAATAGTCATTTTGCATGGGAAACTGTACTAATGGTTCACACACACAGTCAAGTCAGGAAAAAAGACTCTTGAGAGAAAGAGATTGAATTGACCATTCATTGCAAAGCTTTACATCAAATTTTCAATTGGGCACGGCAATAGTTAAACTTATATAAGATTTTTCTAAAGGACTTTTAAGCTCTCAGCATGTGATACAGTTCTGTGAACTGAACATAGTGAACATTTTCAACAATCATCGTGGTTGGTATTATGTATTTAAGTTATTCATGGTAAATTTTTATCTTCTCTCATATAAATAACGCTACCTTGTAGTATTATGCAATTGTTATTTGTATATTATATGTATTTAAATCATCATCTTACATAATAGAAATTGAAAACCACTTACTTGAATACTAAGGGGCATTCCAAATATTAACTCTTCCTGTAGAACACTGAAGAGTCTCAACTCTGGAACAAACTTGAATGACGTCTTTGAGGAAGACATGATTGGATTTTTGCCATCCACTAGTCTCACCATCATTGGCATTCGTTTATTTAGTATGTTTCTGTGTGAAAAGAAAAAAGAATAGAAAAGAGAACCAGTTAGAATTTAGAATGATTATTGTTATTATATTCTTTTTGTGTTGTTGTATGTAGTAATTTAATGTAATGATAAATACAAAACTCTCTTCTTGACTATATGATGTGTATTAGTATATTGAACAGGTGGGTCTCTAGCACGCTTTTACTCAACGACAACAAAATGTAATGCAATGAGTATTATATAGACAGAGATTACTGTACATGTGATAATTTACATATAAAATAATTTCATAGGATAAATATAGTAAGGAGTAAAAAGGACTCTGAAGGACAATGCAAAATAATGTGCTCTTAGCCCGTGAAAAATCATGTAGCTCCCTTGCTGTGAAGCTAAAGTGAAGAACCGAAATAAATTATCGCAATAATAAACTCTCGAATCATCATCATCACACACATAGATATTATATAATACATATGAATGTGAAAAGGTTCTCTTAGCAAATAGGATCACCATGTACAAGAAATGATAAGGGCATTGGCCATAGTATAAACCAGATATGGACTTGAAATGCAAAAAAGAGTACTGTACATCTTCTTACCAAACGGTACACATAGTACTAAATATGATAAAACATTAAATTAGTTTAGGCCACCAAAGTTTATCTTTTTCTGTGTCATTCCATTTCTTTTCTACAAGTACTTGTTGAGAGTTCTGAAGGTCAAGGTTTAACAGAAGTAAAGATTTACAGTGTAGTGTAAAATAACTGAGGTGATTTTTTACACATCATTAATTCACCTTTGGCCTGTACAGCGTAACAAAATTCAGTAATTGAATGTAATGAGTAAAATACAGAATAAATCTAGATTCATAATATGCAATGAGTTTTATTCCTCAAAATGAGTCTATTGTGACTTAGTGAACGAATCTGAAATTTTGACAAAATGTGTACTTCTGCCTTCAAATTTATGATACTTATGAACTAATGCACCCATAAGAGACCTTACAATTTATGAACTTCTTTACTATGTAATCCACTTATGAAAAGAACAACTGTTGTTACTACTCTAGATCTACATAAATGTCTATAAGACTGACTCAAGCTCATATATTTAACTTGAACATAGAACAAAATTACAAATATGGTATGGAGAGTCAAGATTAAAGCATAGATTTGAGTTTGAGTGACTTACTCATTGTCAGTCTATGTATAGTAAAGACTTTTTTTAATCTGTATACACTGAATGAATCTTTTTGTTTTCTTGTATAGTGTACCACTACTATTATACATATAGTACTTGAGACAAGTTTAAGGTGTGGAGACACAAAATATATAAGTCGTATAGAAGAAGTAATGACCGGTAAAGTTCTTATAAAGTACAATCGTCGAAACAAAAACTGTTCAACTAGTAAAATTGATGATGTTCTTAGATGACTCATATTACTCACAATCAAAAGGTTACACACTCATTGCATTACATTGCTATTTTTTGTCGGAACAGTTATTTTATATACATATACATACAACAAAACCCTCCTGTGGTTTTTATAACGTTAAATTACTAATGTGACTAATAGGATCTTTAAATATATGACTTACTTGGTTGTATGAACACCACTGATACTATCTTGTCTTGCTAGTGGACTGAACTTTCCTTTTTGTGATGAGTTTAAATACACAGTTTGTCCTTTCGAGTCAAAGCATCTTAAATATCTTGACACTTTACTCTTTCCAATTGGCACAGAAACTTCTCCAACTAAAACTAGGATCTCTCCTGGTTGAACGACACGACTTTTCTCACTCAACTTGACACATCCAGTCATCAATTGAGCAGCATTTGGATGTTGATAAATTGGTGTTGAAGAGAGTGATGAAGAATTGTTATCAGTCGCTAAAGCTAAATGATCTGGTAGGCCACTACAAGCTGTTTTATTATTAGGTGCTGGGATAATTGGCACAATACTTTTACTATTTGTTGTCGTTGTTGTTGTCTCAGGTTTATATCCTTTAATAGCTTCACGAACTAGGCAAGAGTCTGGCATTTTCCTTGTTAATTGAGCTACACTTTGAATACAGGGTACTGAGCGTCCATCTTCACTCAAGATTTCAAAATGACCAGAGTAGTCTTGTGGTATTGCGAGCGTTGGTCCATAAGGCACCACTCGTTGTTTTGCATTTTTAAACTTGACACATTGAGCTGCAACACTCATTTGTTTACCAGCAGACATCAATAAAACATGAGATGCCAAATTAGAATTTGAAAAACTTGGCTGACCTAAACTCAAATATTGACCTCTGGTCACTTTGGCTATACAAGGAAATCCTCCTTGACTCTTTGCTATTTCTCCAAGATAACTTCCTTCTTCGGCCCATTTGCACTGACTTAATATTTCTGCTACGTCTGCTCGAGAGCCCATTTTGAATTTCTTTGAAGCTTTTTTTTATAGCTTCGATTTTGAACACAATGACAAGATTGATTTATATAGAGTTATTTTTAAACTTCAGCTATACATTTTCTGTCCAGTTTTGCTCTCCTTCATTTATATCATTACTCTGTCATCATCATCATTGATCTTGTACTTGTTAGCGTCATCGAATCTAGCTTCGTCATTCCTTCATCATTGCTCATCCATCCATTACATCTGCAAGTCATTCAAAAAAGTGACACCATTAGTATTTATTTCCTGCTTTACACTCAGTAACAACAATATAGAGTCATTTGTGGCTGTTTACGATAAGATATAATGTTGCATACTACTTCCTTTATGGAAAGTGATAAATATATATATAAAGACCTTCCTTTCCAGAGTAAGAAGTGAAGTTAAGTGAGCTACTGTAATTTATTAAGCTTAGAGATAAAGTGTCAATGCTAAGGATAAAAGAAAGGAGAGAATATAATCAATGCAATTAGTATGACTGACTCAAGAAGAGAGAATAATCATGTTAAAAAGACTCACACACAAGTATTTAATGAGCTTCTAATAGTATTAATACCTACATATGTGTAGAATGATATGCAAATTGTGCATCTGTAATAATGATGTGAATTAATGACTTTGGCTGAAGGTTCACTCAGTCACTTGCTAAAAAGGCTTTTAGATTTTCAAAGTTTAAATAATTTTGCATTGTGACAGTCATACAGAGCTGAATGCAAACGAAGACACTGTAGTAATAATATATATAATTAGCATCAAGGTTTGTGGTTAAAAAATCAATATAGAAAATTTCGTATATTAATGCATATATATATTGGTTTTTTTCTCTTTTTAAAAGAGAGATGAGAGTAAATATACTAAGTAAAGGACAAAGGCTTGACGTAATATTGTTGTGTTCATGTCTTTAGCTAATTTGTTTTTTAAAAAGAAAATCGACAGCGGCAAGGTAGAAGTATAATATGTATTTTGCATATAATTATTTCAGAAAATTGAGATGATGTAAGAAAGGAGCAGATTATTGTTAGCAAAATGTCGTGTCCTGTACATCCGCATGTGATGTGATTTGTATATAATGTAATTTTGAGGAAGATAGATACAATAGCTAATTATCATTAAACCAAGCCACGAGAAGTACATAATTTTAATTCAATGTTGACTCTTCAAGCTTCAATCATTGTTTGAATGTCACTGTGTCAGTATCAGGAATGTAATAATGCATTTTGTCAAAGTCAAGTGCAACAATTACATAAACTTTTTCCTTTTTTCTCTTTTATATCTGTGCCAAACAAAATTGCAAAGTTTAACTTTGACCCTTCCTGTTATGTATAGCTTTTCATAACTTTTTACATAAACAAATACAGAGAGTTGCCAGAGATGTATAAATTGATAAGAAATAATAAATTTGCTCATGCCAAGAAGCGTAATAATAGTACACCAAAAACATCACTATAAATAAAAAGGACCTTGATGCAACCGCAGAAGATTCCATCTATTAACTTTACATATATGGGCATTTCATTTCTTCTTTTTTCATTCTGCAAGAATTAACTAAACCTACTATTTTTGTATCCATCAACTCCTACCCATTATGAAATTACTACATTGTATAACATGTTCATTGAAATTTTTGCATTGATCATTGCGGATTAGTGTTTTACATTATATGAGAGTGACCCTCAAAAGATTAAATGCTCCTTTGATTTTCAGAATGAGTCGTCCATAAAAATAGATGAATAACTTGATCCCTCTTTTACCTTCTATGTTATTGAATAGTTTGTATAAACAACAATACACGTAGATTTTTATCATTTAAACCCTTTTTTCTTTCTTTATATTATCCGAACACATCACTTATATAAATGTATATTGCATATATTTAAGAGACAACAGAAGCTCAAAGGACTAAAGCCGACATTTTTTAGCATTATCGCCTCTGTGAAATATGCAAAGTAATCTTTGTCTTTTGCATGCGACACATAATCCAACATCTCTTCACATTCTTACAATGCCAACAACAGAGTTTTAAAATTTACAGCTACATAATATTTTTACTATACGCATATTTGTTTATAAACTCACATATTGCACAATAACACTAAGGAAAATCACAAAAGGTAAATCCAAGTCAAAGTCAACCATCAACACACTCAATTCAATATATTCTTACTTGACTTTGGCCTGGCCTTCTTGTTGTTGCAAAGATGAAGAGAAAAAAAATGCTTCAAACAATAATCATCATACTCAAGGAACTTTGCCGTCTAAAGCTACTTAGTGTACAAAAAGCTATTAAAGCAGAAGAAGAAAAATGTAAAACCATTATTTGTTCTTATACAATATTTTATAGATGCGTACCTCCTAGTTCTCTTTTATGAGTTGGCCATATATACAAACTTTTGTTGCAAGTTGCAGAAAATTGCAGAACTTTATGCATGGTCATAGAGTTTTGTTTGTTGAAAGAGTACGTTAGCTTAATTGCAATTACGTTATGTCATAAAATGTCCATGTATGTTTACCTTGTGTACATGTCATCGACTCATCATAATAATGTTTTGTGACAAGTAAAAAAAGATTTAAGATGGTTTTATGTATATACTCAATGTATAGCCATAACTAATTTGAGTTAAGTCAACTCAGTCACTCATCTCTCATCATCTGGCCCAAAAAACCAAGTCAAAATCATCCAACTATGGCAATGTCATGTACATTACGTAATTTTACACTTACAAGCATCCAACTAGCACAACATGACAGACACATCACCATACGGTTAAACTAAAAGAATTAGAAGATGTGTAGAGTTTGAAGAGAAAAAGAAAGGCAAATAGAGACAAGTGACATGACAAGAAAACCAGTGTGATATTATTCTCCTTCTTTCATGCATTTTCAATGTTTGTGTCCGTGATGAGCATAACATTTTTAGCATATAAGTATTGTCCTTGCTTCCACTTTGCTGATGTGATGCTAACATTACTTTATGACTGTACTCTCATCATCATCGTCATGAAACACACCCCTTGCTGTTGTAGTAAAAAAGTACCGGTGATTACATAATATGTTTACAGATGCGTTTGCTATTCGTGTGTTGCTTGTCGTATTGTTTTATGATGATTTTAATGTTTCTTACATTATTCTTTGCCTATATAGATGCAACATAATATTATACAAGTTTAAGGAAATTATATACACGAGTAGAGTATATATATACAATAGGCATAAGTATATGGAAATTTTAGAAAATGTTTAAGAAATTGATACTCGGATGAAACTTGAATATATTATATACTCACTTCGATACACACTTGGGTCAATCATATGCATTTGCAAGTCAATTATTATGCAAGTATCATCACGTTTGTTCTTCCTATTCAGACTCACTCTTCCATTACAATTTTTTTTCAACTTTTGCTACTTACTATCTAAGAGATTTGCATAATTTGTATCAGTAGAATACACTTGATATACTTACTAAGTAGAATAAAAAGGAAAATCTAGTTCGTTTTGTTGGACATATAATAAAATTGAGTCCATGTTAATTGATCTAGCATGTTACACTAAATATTCATTGTTACATGTCAAATGATGTGCTTCCTTATTGACTGAAGAAAGGACGTAATATATAAATTAGATGCATAAGAGGAGAAGTGCATTATTACATTATTGCATTCCAATAAGAAAAACAAGAAATGTCGCTTATTTGCTCTCAATTCACTAAACAGTAACAGTAAACAACAACACAATAATATTACTCAACAATCAAGCTCTCTCTCTCTCTCATTTCCCTTTCGGTTTGAATTTTGCCTTACGTCAACTACAACGGTACAAGTTTAAGAGTTTAACTTTTGAGATTTTTAAACCTTTTTAACAACTAGAAGCTAGGTATCAATCTGGTTTGGTTTTATTAGACTCTCTTCTCTTGTTCTTCCGACAACACTCAAAAAGTCTCAATGCTCATAACTCTCGTGAAGTATTTACTACTATCAAGTTTTTCTTTTTAGCTACACTCTGCTATACACAATGATGAGCAAACTAGCAAGAGTCTGACTAGATCAGAATATTAAGCAGTTTTTTGATAGCTTATCAAATCAAATGCCATCACAGTCCGGTTTATATTACTATGCTAGTTAGATATGGAACTCATCTCACTTGTAACAACTAATACCGAATCGAACGTTACGTTTTGGCAAATTATGCTACTACTACTACTACTCACTAACCCCTTGTGGTTAAAAGTCTTGAATGTATTATGTACATAAAGGAAAGTCAAGGAAAAAATACGGTACATTTA
Organism: Oncopodura yosiiana; assembly: GCA_009869805.1. NCBI lineage: Eukaryota > Metazoa > Arthropoda > Collembola > Entomobryomorpha > Oncopoduridae > Oncopodura > Oncopodura yosiiana. The sequence goes on from VCNE01001062.1 coordinate 52,951, forward strand.
CTACCTCATGTTTGACTACTAATGTTAACCTATACTATGTGTATTGTATAAAGGTGATGATGATCTGTAGTTTCAAGTCAAAGAAGAAAAAAAAAGTTGGACTTTTCAAAATGCCTTTTTGGCTCTAAGCTACTAAAACTACTGAGTAGTAAAAAAAAACTCCCTCGCTAACACTTGGCAATAATTTTTCCAATATGCTCACTCAACTCAAACTCAAATATGAGTCAATGACATTGAGACTTAAAAGAAGAATACACCAGCAGCATAAGTTATATAATACTGATAGCTAGACAAGATTGTCGATCATTAGAGAAGAAGTGAAAAGAAGCCAGAAGCTCATCAGCTTAACGTGACTTTAAATGAAAGCAATGGCTATAGAAGATATTTTTTGGTGAGCATCACTCGTGTATAAGAATATAAAAAGTCTTAAGCTACAATACCAATAGGAAGATCATGACCGTCACTCAAAAGGAATATAAAAGGCTTTTTCATGATTTCATGATGCTTTACATTTACTATAGTCAAATATATTTTTTGTGAGGCTTTGATAGGTGTCAATAATATGTATTTTATTTTCCTCCAGTAAATTATGAAAAGTAAATGATGAGCACCAGACTCAATTTTCAAACTTCCTGACAGCTCTAAACAGAAGGCAAGGTAGTAATGCTATAATGTTTCTCTATGATTTACATACAAGTTAGCTCCATATTTGTACAAAGCAAGGTCTTGTTATTGTTATGATTGTTATTGTGTAAAAATTGGCAAGAAAAATTGGTTCATATGCAAAAGTTGTTGTTGATTGTCATAAAAAATATTACGATTTACATTGAGCTGATTTAATATGTCTGTCTTTCTTGAACAACATATAACACCTACGTTGTCAAAAAAGTTTGATTACGATGAGACAGTCGAAGAGACCAATGTCTTTATTACAAAAGACAAACTCGTTTTGACTTATTTGCTAAATATAGACATTCAAGTTTATATTCTCTAATACTTCTTCTAATCAACAGAACTAAGTAGCCACACCTGCTTTTTATTATGAGAACGTGTGTAGGTATCAAGAAGGAAGCAATTGAAGTGTATTCATCATTCAAGATTCAACTGTAAGGAAGCTTATAGAAAAGTCCACAACAAAAAAAGGTTTACAATTTTGCAAAAGACGTTTATATAGCTATAGTGTGCCTCTTGAACTCTCTTTGCAAGAGCTATGAACTATAAGAAGAGTATTAATGAGGATTGAATGGTTGGTCTCTTGTCTCTGGTTAGTGATAAATGTGGTTAGTTTCTTCTTACTCAAGTACTCATCTATACAAAACTTTTAACTTCTTCTCTACTACCATACGAGAGATAGAAAAGAAAACTTCATTGTATATATATGCCATTGTGAGTTAGTGTGAATGAATGTGCAAAACTCCTTTACTGCTCATTTCTTCCTGTATAGTATTTGAAATTCATTCAAAGCCATTCATCTTCTATGTAAGAGAATTTTTCTCCATTATTCTTGTTTGCCAAAGTCAAAAATGCAACGTAATACTTTTAATGTCGAATGAATGCAAATATTCTTTTGCTCTATGCACACATAATAATGGCAAAATGTAAAAATTATTTTCTATGTCGTAACACTCCTGTTTAAATCCTTAATCTCTTTTTTCCAAAAGTCAAGTTTATGATGAACACATGAAATAAGAAAGAATTTTGTACAGTGAAATAATACTCTTATTAAGAATATGATATTCTGTCAAGTTTCCGTCAGTTCTAGTAAATAAATGAGCCATTTTAGCTAAAATAGTCAGGTAGGAAAAAAATGTCTAGCATAGCATAGAAGTATAATATAATAATTCAATTGCTTTTTAACTTTTGTTCTCATGTACATATTAAGGCGTAACATGAATTCTACAAGATTTTTACAAACTGAGTAGACTTATATGTGGTGGTTTATTCCTACATTGACAAATGAGACTTGGCGAACAGTCCATAATAACAATTTTGCTTCTTTACAACTCACATCAGAAAAATGATGAATTGAATTCTTTTGGTTGTAACAAACTTAATATACAAGTCTACGGAAGAAATTTTTTTGTTAGTATATCAATTTTGGTTAAAGTTGTGGTACAAGTTAGAAGGAAGAAAAAAACTATCCAAAACATTCATCATTGTGGTTTAGTGTCAGTGTGAAAAGTCCCGATATAATTTCTTTTTTTCGGACTTGCCATGTTACATTTACGTTACTTATATAATCTCACTCTCACTTGTTGCTCACTATCATCTTCTTCTTCTTTGCCTTCTTAAAAAAATTGTTAGTTGTGGATCAAGAAAAAAAATTGAACATCATGCAAATCATCATCATGCCATGTCAGCTACTGAAAACTGACTACAAGTACATACAACTTTGCTAGTTTATACTTTTGCACTAAAAGCTGTCTATGTTGAACTACCTAAAAACTCCTTCCTCTACCTGTCACTCAACTATTTGCCTTCTTAGTGTCAAGTTTTGCATGTCAAGGAGGAATGAAGTTTTTTTATTTTCTTGCTCACTATACTTTATATTTTATATACTTTAACTAACGGTCAAAGCTAAGACTGGCAAAGTAGCTTTTTCTCTCTCTCTCACCTTTTACTCTTCTTTTGCACAAGAGATCTAAACTAGATGTAAATTGCTCTTGTATCCATATTCATTCAAGTTAGTCAACAACTACTCATCTTAAATGTTACATTGCATAATATCAACTCGTATAAGCTGTGCATAGCATGCATCTGTCAAATTACTTTGCAACTGTATGTATACTTCTATATTAGATTACTCCACAATCTGCCTTCCACAATAACAGCTAAATGGATCAGATCACTTTTGATTTCTTAGTCTGGTTTTTACTTTTTTTAATAGTAGACATTTGAAATCTAGATTTGAATAAACAGAGAATGAACATTGAATATGGAATTTTCAAGAGAATACAATAATAAGGTAGGGCTTGAATTCATTTCAATTTTCAATGAGTATAGTGCAAAATAGATGAAATACCTCTAGAGTAGACACAATTGCATGCTGAGTTTCTCATGTAAAGACTTTCTCGCCTAATAAAATTCCTTGAGGTAGAAAGAAAAAAAATAGTTGCATATTTTTAAGCAATTCTGAATTGAAATGATGTGACGTTTTAAAGCTTGTAAATATGTGAGTGAGAAATGATGATGTAACTTTTTTTAATATCATACTCTAAAGGCTACCTGCTGCTATCATATAATTCTCATTTGAAAGGTTTCTCAATTCTTGAAACTTTTGAATCAGAATTTGAGAATACAATAATATATAATTCTGCGGTTTTAATGCCGTAAGAATGAGACAGAAGTTCTAAAGCACGAGAAAAGCTATTATTATTACTAGAGTGAGAAATAGAAAAAGACTTAAATTTTTAACCACAAAAATTAATTACATACCTTCAAGTAAATTTGAAAAATCCCAAAAGTTGCAAAGGTTAGAAAATTATATTCAGCAGGGCTCAAAATCTGTGTACCAAAAAATAAAAAAAATTTAATTAAACTCAACAGCTCATAATATCAAATCATTATCTTATAGCAAAAGGTCATTAAACACATATGAAAATAAAAGTGCAATAAGCTCAAGTTTAAACAGATCATTAGTGTATCCGATCAAATTCTTAAAGTTGATCTCCATAACTCTTTATATGCCTATCAATTCTCTCTCATGTTTATCTCTCTCTCTAGATGAAGAAGTTGACGACGACCAACTCTTCAACTCGGGCATTTTTCCAGTTTTTTTCTTCTCTACTTCAATCTCAAAGTCTCAATATGAACTGACATGAACAAGCTAACTGGTTCAACTTGATTTTTACAACATTTTTCTACCTCATCTCTTCTTTGACTTTTCATGCAAAAACTTTTACTTTACAACTACTATTTACTAATGGGTGGGATGAAACTTTTCTGAAGATTAAGTAAAACTTCATGTGTTCATGTAATGTATAGCTTTAAACTTATAAGAATGTAATATGAAGCGCTAATATCATAGTAAGTGTATTGCTAATAATGTATAATAGAGCGGATTCCTTTGGTAGATGGATAAAATTTAAGACGTTTGATAGTAAACACCTCAACAAGTTGTTCTACACATGAAAAACATATACTTTCAGACTCAATATATATATATCTGAAAAAAGAGAGCATTACACCCAACGAATTTCCCTAACACGAGAAATGTCGAACAAATCATCATCGGAAGAAATGATTCATGTGCAAAAGTACATTACCTCCAACGAAACACAACATTAACCACATTACATAACATGAGCTTCTCTTCTCAGGAAGAAAAATTAACCTAAGAAGCACGTAGCAAGTTGCATTCAATTTGTAAAGAGCTCTTCTCTTCTCGTTGCCAGTATAGAAAAAAGAATAGTAATTAAAGGAGAATGAAAAAATCTGCGGATTCACTCCCATTAAGAAATAGTTTGTAGTTAGTTAGTTAGTAAACAGTGAGTCGTAGACTCTTGAGAGATTCTCTCACAGGCAAATCTAAAGGGCATTGCCAGAGCTTTCTTACGTAAATGCATAAAAGAATAACATAACAGTGGAAATGCAAATACATTATATAACTACTTTTCCGTCTCTCTCTCTCTTTCATATATAAGAGCAAAAAGTAGTCTTAGTTGAAATATGTACTAAACACTTGTTCATCTTCACCTTCTCTTAAGTACGTATAAATGTACACAAATCATAATATATTGTAAGCCGTAAAGTAAAAAGCCATTATCATTAGTACGTTTTGAAGAATGAAGCTTTTTCCTATGTTTTTGACTTATGATGTGGCTTCTACACTAATAGTAATAGTAATTGCACTCAGTATATATATTATTACATTCAACAAGTGCAAATGGTTTAAGATATTGTTGTATGTATGTTTTCCATTTAACTAGAATTTATTCTACACTTTTGTAGTGATGATTTCCTATCTACATCCTACATAGATTACTACTTTATGGTATATAGTAGAAGTCACACAACTGTCAGCAAAAGCTATCTAATCCCAGAAGCAATTAGTTCTTTTTAGCAGTAGGAACTTTATGTTATTTACTCTTACACAACACAATGACACATTATGAGTTAAGATTTTTTAATGTTTTCAATGTGAAATTCTTACTTCAAGAGAGTCTTGAGGTTATCACTTATGAAAAAAACGCACAATGTGATAATTCACTTGGAGCTAAAGGTAAAAAGCTCTATGCAAATGTATGAATGTAATAGCGTTTATCTCTAATGCTTTTATCCACCTGAAGGAACAGCAGAAACAAAACAAATGGTAATATTGTAAATAGAAACTACTAGGTTAATGTCATTCCAAGCACGAAGTCAAGAGTACAAAGTGGTTGAAAAATTATGTGAATTTTTTCCCTAAAGTGACAATAACACATGTGCATATATATGCAACTTTATATATATGAAGTTTAGTAAAGTAAATGTCCTAAACAAACAACAAGAAATCCATTTAAAGTAGAAAATGGTAGCATTCATTTGCATATAATAGTAACAGTGGTGCGTGATGTTTGATTTCAGTGTTCAAGTTTTCACGTATGTGACGATGTCACGTTATAATTTCACATTGAATACAAAGTTATACATTCTTTTCTTCTAACACACATGACATGTCACGTTGACCGAATTGTATTGTTGCTTTTGTTTAGTATTGAGTTCATATGAGATACAGAATGCAGATTGAGCCTTGGCGTGAATTATTATGACCTTTAATGAATTTTTCTTTTCACTAGTACTAAAGTATTGAATATCACAAACGGACATTAAAACTCGTGTAGAACTTAAGCTTTTAAAATTCAATTTTCAAATGAGGCTGAGAGTATTAAAATTGTAATGAAAGCAAAACATTATATAAACCACAGTGTTAAATTAATGGTAATGACTACCAGCATAACTACTTGTAATATGTAATACATTACATTAATGCTATATAAGCTGTCTACCTTCTTCTAGTAGTTTACCTGCTACTGTATATGAAAATTTTTTTACACAATATTACGCTTCCATATGCTAATTCATTCAAAAAGGTAAACATGTATTTACCATTAAAACTGAGCATTACGCAAAGCTTTTTCCTCTTCGGACACATCAGACAATTTAAAGGAAATTTATAGTATTTGCACAAAAGAGGAAAAAGAAATGTCTTCTAAAGTATTTACACATAGTTAAGTAAAGTAGCTGAGAAAAATATTTGTAAATTTGCATGCTTATAAATTCCATGTGTACGTTTAGAAGATATATCGGTACTTTTGCTGTAAAGCATGTTGATTGATTACCACAAAATGAAGAATCATTTGCATAAAGTGAGACACGAGCATTGCAATTGTTGAATAATCCATTGTTGTTGAATGCTCACACTCTTATATACATTGATTGACTCATAAATGATCAGCGTGGTCTGGGTCATGCCTTCATTTTTGCTCAAGTGGTTATAAAAAACAGCATGTTAAGTTAAACACTAAAAACAAGTCAAATCAACTTGAAAAATCACAGTTAGAATCTCTCAAGAATTCGTAGAATTGCACCTTTTTCTATACATGTTATAAGTCTTACAACACTGAACTGTATCTGTCATGTTAGCCTGATTCAATGTCAGTAACTCAGTAAGACTCTGAAATGCTGAAAAGTTCCGTAGTGCAAATACTCTATTAGTATATTAGTTAGTTGTTTTGTTTAGTGATGATGGTGCAAAGTGAAAAATTCTTTTTTATGTAAATAACACTGTAGGCAATAGGCAAATAGTTTATAGAGATAGAGCATAAAAAGTTAACATAAGACCCTGCGGTGATGTTGTTGTCTTTTCTCTCCTATTTTCATCATCGCCCTTCCGTATCTCTCTTTTCTCTTATTCTAATGTATAAAAAAAGTGTAAATACTACAAGCCTTTTAGCAATCTAAGTTTGTTACATTACTTTTTTTCTTGTCATCATCATCGTCATCATCTCATCTCTCATGAAAGAGAAACGTTATATAGTAATAAGAAACCTTTTGCTCCGTTTGCACATTTAAGTGGAATTTTTATTCTCTTAAAACAAAAGACTACAATAATTATTTTAGTAAGATTTACTTAACATATTTAGAACAGAGAGAGACTTGAGGTACTTTTTTACTCACTCAATTAACTTATTAAATTTCTCAACACTAATGAAAATGATTCACATCTCTATCTATATAGGATATATTGTACATTGAAGAAATAATTATTAAAAAAGCTTCTCTGCACTTAATGATAACTACAATTAAAGCTACTACACACTATTACTGTTTTAACTAATAATTATACTTCATCAGAGTTTTACATCTTATATGTAATTTTGTGTAATTTCACCCTCACTTAAATACAAGGAAATATGGCAGTAGGATGACATCATTATATATGCAGTAGTGCATTTTTTTCTACGGAACTTTTACCTTAGTTTAAACCTATATGTGACATAACCTACCTTATTAGCTACTGTAGAGATGTAACATAACAGTATCTTTTTTCTTGAAGAGTTTTAAAACAATCAAAGACTCAAAGAATCTATTAAAGAGATAATGACGCTCTCCCAGAGTGCCACACGGGTCTTTGCAATTTTTTCTTTAATGTACTTCTGCAAATGGAAAACTACACTTGGTAGACAAATACGAGTCTGTAGAAAAAAAATTTGCCACTCCTAACAACAAAACAAGAGAGAGACACTGTACATAACAAAACAACCAGCTTGTTTTTTACTCATCATTTTCATTTACCTAACGGTAAGATTGATTCGTCCCACACATAGTATGTTACTATATATTGAAATTGAATAGTAAGTAGTAAATTGGATAGTCATAAAGCATTTTTATTAGATACACAAGTGAACAATGAGACCCTAGCCTGGCGTTTTTTCTAAACTACAAAAAAGTCTTGTGAGTATAATGTAACATGTAGTTTATATTTATTGTATATTTGTATTGTATGACGAAAATTAGTTCAGAGTGACCCTTTATAGCTTTAGTAAAATATATTGAATTTTAAGTATATAGTAGGTATAGTAGCTTATAATATACTTCACATAAGCTAAAAAGCCACCTCCTTTTGTATGTGTGTAAATGCGGTGGAATTACATGATAAAGGAGTTCTCTTCTTAGACAGGTAGACTACTACTATATAATGTAATAGCAATAATAAAATAATATGTGATATAATACCTAATAGCTAACATAACCTAACCTAACAGTTTATTTCTTTGAAGCAAAAATTATTGTATTATTATGATTACTGTTTTCCTATGTTAGTTACTCCTATAATGTTATATGTGCTTTGTAATTCGTCATAAATTTCTATGGATGTGTGGATATTATTTAGTACTGTATCGTGAATTGTGACTTGAAATTGAAAGAGCATATACGTAAGAACATGAAATCCGGTTTTGCTAAAACAATAATTTTTCTTGCTTCATTTTGCTTTCGAGGCTACATGAAGCAATGATTCAAAGATTCTTTCTAATATACCATATTAATGCGTCAAATTTATGACATAAAAGTGTCCTTTTAAGTAGAAACGAGAGCATTAATTATACACTTGTTAAAACAAATTACTCATTACACGAGCTAAACGTTTTGTTATTTTTTATCATCTTTTCTCTCATTCTCACCTCGTATCAATTAGTAAATGGGAAAATGTCATGTCAAACTGGCTGTCAACCAAAAATTCCATATCTTAATAATGTTATTTCTTCTCTGAAATTTGGAGTGGTGAATGTGAACTAGTCAACCAAACGACTTACTACCTTAAATTTTTTCTCATAAAATTTTGTCACTATCATTGGGCGTGTATATAGTAGCCAACCCGGCTCTCAAGTTGATGAATTAAAAATTCATGTTGTACATGATATACATTTTGGCAGTTCAGTTGAGACTCTCTCACATTATTATTATTTAGTATGATAAGAAAAAATCATATAGAAAATTGTTACATTAGAGTCATTTAAAGTGAGATATGTGATGTGACAATGACTCGACAATGTGCTGAGCTGACTTGACTATTATATGCGTACACATGACTTTTATATTGCTAGCGGATCATAATATGAAAAATCTTTTTGCAAAACTAACAATGAGGCGTAATAAGCATGATAATGATTGTTGTTCTGTGTACTCTATTCCTTCTCTCAAGAAGCTTGAAGCTTTTTTTCTACTATATGATATGACGAAACCTACATTCAGAGAATATCTCAAGAAAGTTTGTGACAACAAAAGAGAATAGCGGTAGCATAATAATAATTTCTCAAGATATTTTTCCACGTGCCACTGCTGCTTACTACTAGAAAAACTTCAATGGAAATAATGTACAAAATTCTCTATTATTTATTATGTAGTACAGAAGATAGTGGACACACAAAACTCTCAAGTCAACAAAACGGCATTTTTGTCTTTTTTCAAAAGATTCTTCTTCTCATTCTTTCCTTGAGAGAACAACTCTTTACAATAATATTCTTGTTGGCAAAAAAAATTATCTAAATTGTTATTCCTCTTTGTAAAATGCTTTATTATGAAGGGCAGTAGAGTGGCACTGTGTCAACTTGACATTCATACTGTACTCTGTGCTGAATTTATTGTCTACACAAAATGTGTGATAGTTTATGTCACTAGTCTCACACTACTCTCAAAAGAGATTATATAGTCAAAAGTGTTTCACTGTGTTAAGAAGCTTACTTACAAATAACAATATAGACACACACAGGACAATGTCATCATTATGACATATCTTGTACTCAAATACACAAGGTCAATTCAGAAAAGAATTTAGCACCTTATTTATAACAAGTTGAGACACTTTAAGCCAAAGAACAAACGTTTAACATATATGCTAATCCCGAGTATACTATAAAAGCCAAGGCACGTGTTTCATAAGATGTAAAAGCATTTGACTCAGTAAAAGACGCAATTATTTACATTTTCTAATCTCTCCCAATAATCAACTATTGCATCATCATATCATCGCTTAGCCATCACTTTTTCTTTCTTGAGAGCTACACACACAGCTAACTCATTAATTATAATTTTTCTATTCAATTCAAATTTACCAATCTGGCACTCTCCTCGACTCAGTAATAGTGCACTTGATTTCGATTTAATTTGCAATTTGTAACAACTCATTATTCATCATGTAACAATACTAAAGAGAAATTATTGAATGAGCAACTACTTATGAATACATTATCTCGTAATATATTATTATACATCCTAAATCGAACGTGTAAGAATTGAAGTAGTGAGTGTTGTGTGAAAGTTTTTTTAATTCATACAATGTATATATATATATATAGAATAAGAGAAGAAGGAGCATTAGGAAGAAATTGACTATTAGGAACAAACAAACATGAATTTCAGGTCAGCAATTCATCTTGTAAATTTAAGGAGGACAAGAGCTGCATAACATAAATATTATATACACTTTCAATATAGATAATATAATGCATTGACACTTTACAGAGAGATAGATTATTGGAAATGTTTATTGCAGTAGCAATTTATTGAGTATAGTGGGCAGACTAAAAGTGTAAAGAGTTTCAGCCCATCAAGTGATATATTATTGCAACTTATCATCACATCACTTATTGAAATTTTTTCCCATTAGGGATCAATTATTGTGTTCAAGTATACTTTGCCTGAGTGCACCACTGCCACTTTAGGACGTACTAGTACAACAATAGAGCATCAACAGAACAACAGTTGTCATCATCATCTCTTGAAAATTGCTCTGCTCTTTTCTCTACAATGAATTGGATACCACCGTGACTAATAATCATCACCAGCCAATTTTTTCAACTACTTACACTATTACTTACATTAAAAAGTATATATCAAATGCAACAGAGAGGAATTGTAAAGAGAGTAATTGAGTGCAATACATAAAATGCTCAATTGCTCTTATGCAATAATATAATGCTTTTCTCAGTTACAGCGTGCAATGCAATCTAATGTAATGTTTGACTCTTTTTGTCTCCGTCGTATTTATTTATTTTGTGAGTTACGCTATGTGACACAATATCTTCAATAGCAAAATGGAACAAGTAGACCACCACAGATGAAATGGGAATATCTTTTAGTACAAGAAACAAACAAATACACTGTAGGACAACAAGAAAGAAAAAAATCTTATTGTCAAAAGCTAGAGTAGTAAAGCTCTAAATAAAATAACAATTATGTACTTCATTCTGGGAAAAGCTTCTTGCGTAATTTATACTTTTAACTCTTTTAGCAACATTATATGCGTTGAAATTAAAGATCGGTCAGTCACACACACACACAACAACTAATGTTATATTATTTTTTGTTAGGTTTAATAGTTACGCACGCATATGTAAAGTTTGTTGTTGTTTGTAGGCATGTGTAACGAAGTCTGAAAACAATAGAAATTAAATCTTGTGAGAGCTTCAAACAGATCATATTATAGTAGAGCATTATAAAGTACAAGCGTACAAATTTTTCCACGCTAATTGTAAATAGTGTAATGACTTAGAGTCACAACATCGAAACTACAGTTTATAAATAATCGTGCATGCGTGCATTTTAATGGTGATACGAAATTGATACAGAGAGTGAAAGTGTTGTTAGTAAATAATAATATAAAATGCGTGGAAGTTTTTGCGACAGTTTTTTTTCTCTTTGATGGAAATTTTCTCGTATGTGTCGTGTAGGTATTTAGCTCAAGTATACTGTAAGTCAGAGTCATGCAGAGATTTTGAAATGTTTCTACCTCAATTTGCTAAACACTCTAACAATTGACAATGACAAACTATAAAGAGAGAGACAGAAAAGGACAAAAATTGATATTGAAGGTGATTAGCCATTTAGTTAAAACATCAATCATGTCATTTAAAAAATCTTTCATCATCTTCTCTTCTCTTCTGTATTTGGCTAAAGATTTACACGTGTAAAATGTAAAACGAAAATAATATTCTGAGGTGCTGTTAGCTCTTGCAAAAACTTTTAATAAAAACAAATGAGACACGTATGAGTTATGCATGTGTAGTAAAGTACAAATTAAAAAGTGATTCAGTGAGTGACTTAACATTTATTTTTGTTTCTATTACAGCAACAACTTATTCTCTTTCACTTTAGTAGACACGTACAGTTAGTTCCATTTAGGATTTCTTCAGTGTGTCTCAACAATGCTAATCGCTCCTTTTTCTTATTAGCATTTTAAAACCCAGCATGAATTATAAAAGTTTTGTTGACTTGTCATTGTCATTGTAAATGAAATCAGTTTTCTTAACAATCTCCTTACAGTTTCTACTTTTGTGTGTGCTATATGATGAGATGACTCTTGAAAATGAAGATGAGAGAGAGAGAAAAAAAAACAACCAAACATGCTCAACGTGTGACAGTTCCGTTTTAACTCAATTTGTTTGTTGTTAGTCTATGATGCTATATGCTAAATATCTTCTTCAAGAAGCTAATCTGCATGTGCCATTATTATTGTCATTTGGAGACTCTTTGCAATTGTTATTGTTATGGTTGTTGAGATAAAAAAAAACCTGTGGCTCTACAAGAATGAAAAGTGATTGACTCAATGCAGACTTTTCTGCTGACGTTGACGTATAGTAGAGAGATAGGAGGAAGGAAGAATTGTTGAGATAAAAAAATATGTAGAAAACTACCTTGTAAAAATGTAAATTGTAAAGCAATTTAGATCTAAGACCAAAACCAGTCAGTCGTCAGAACCAAAACAATTTAAATGACTTAATGCCCAGTGGTTTTTTGGTTGAATTCTCTTTTTTATGCGTATGACTAGTAGTAGTATATAAAGCTCATTACTCTTATTATTCTTTGAAAATGCCAAATAATTCTACTGAATTGAAAACTACTTCAAATCTCTCTCTCTCTCTCACTCTTAATTTCATTTCTCTTTCTCTCTCTGGTTACTGACCATTACCACTCTTGAAACTACCTGCCACTTTAGTTTTGACGTCAAGTCAATAACATGCAAGATGCATAATGAACTGAAAACACATGCAAATTTCTACTACAAGCTTAAAAAATATTTAGTCTACGCTTGACTATAGTGAGTTATGTAGAAAATGTAATAATAATTTAATACTGTCAATTCTTCCAACATTTTGCAATCCGCCTTGACGAGTAGTCTAGTCCAGTTTAGTAAAAATTCAATGTTGAATAGTAATATTTATTTTATGTGATGCTAGTATTAGTGGCAAGGCACTAATGATGCTAAAGTGGTCATCATCGCAAAGTAGTAAAATAAATGAAGGCGGAAACGACAGCTTAGTGTTATAAAAATTCTTCTTCTTCTTCTTCCCTTTTAGTTGGTTGTTGAGGTTTTATTATCTTTACGCTACAGGTGGACGACAACTAAACATATAATCCTATAAAAAATTCCATTTCACAAAGTCCCAAGGAAAATATCATCTTGTGACCAAAAGACATTTTTTAACGGTAGAGGACAAGAAATGAGATTGCCTATGTAACTATAAAAGCTTAAAGAGTTAGATGATGCACATAATTGTAAATCTGCAACTGAGCATAAAACACCCAGTTTATTACTTTCACAAAAACAGGCTTAAGAGAGTATATAGAAACAAGTCAAACATAAGAATTCAACTAGCATAAATCTTTTAAAGTACACATTATATTTTCATACAATATATGTTTATATAGATAGCATAAATGAAGGAAATTAAAATTAAAAGCTAAAGTTTGTCTTTGGTTTTTTCGAGAGAGACTTGATTATCTAAGTTCGGTCAACACAGGTCAAAAAAATTGTAATTATCTCACTCAACTCATCGCTCTTCCGCATTTTTAATTTTAATCACAATCTTATGCTATATGCTATACAAATATAACATAAATTCCTTATAGTCTTTCCCTGTGTGTGAAAACTGTCATCTCGAATTACATACTAAAAAGACTTCATAACTCTTCCCCATTATTATTATCATTACATTTTATAGTATGTGTTGTCTGTCTTTCCAATTTTCTCACACTATTATTCTTCATTAGTTGTAACTCAAAACTATTTAGAATGCTAAACAACATCGTTAGAGTATTTGACTTTTTCAGACAAGTCTTCTATATAACTATGACTCTTTTTGCTAACTAGTTGATTTGACTTTGGCTACCACCCATGTCATTTTTCGCATCCTACACACATTTCAACGAAAAAGTAGAAAGAAGAAAAAAACAATGCAAAAGTAAAGAGAAGCATTATTATTTGGATTACTTCACTCTTTAAGAGAGAGAGAGAGAGAGAGAAGAATGAGCTCATAATGTACGATTTGAATGTGCATACCACACACTCTAGATTCAAAGTAGTCTTCGCAGTTGTAAACAGGCTTTTATCAGACAGGCTGATCAGATTGTATAATATTTATATTATTACATCCTTCAGCTCTTATGCAGATATTGTATATAAACGTAACATAACCTATCTCTCTATCCACTGAGCAAAGGAAACTAGCTTTTAGAACCAAACATTCCAACACGGCACAAAAACGATATATTCTACTTTATAACTATTAGTGCTATTAACTAACATGGAATAGAGTAGTAGCATGTATTACACGTATTACATATATATAGTGAAAAGCTGATGAACTGTGTGGGAAAAAATGGGAGTCGAAGTCAGTCGACGTTAGCTCAAATGTAAACTGTATCATAATGCAAAGAGAAGAATATATAAAGTGCAATGAAATTATATGATTATTGTTTGTATACGTTTGTATCATAGTGCTATTATATTACATAAGTATGGACTCATCTACTACTCCTATTATACAAAGTCAGTGAGAAAAACTTTGTGAGAGAAAAAAATAGTCGACAATAGAAGCAGACGACGAATGTACAAAAGATTATCATTGCGTAAATATTTGAGAGAGAGAGAGAGATACACTTGAAAAAACTTCATTCCAAGTCCATCTCAAGTAGATAAAAGAATGATACAAGTAAGAGAATTGCTACATTCCAGAAGAAGGCAAAGTATCAAATAAAAAAAACGTTTTTTGATGAGAGAGTATAAAGTAACTCTAAAGCAGTTCTTGGAATTTTTGTTTCAATTTGATTGTTGTGTTCAATACATTTGTATCTTTTTTTCTCATCAAAGACAAAACGATGAAGAGGACGGTCACTATTAAATGTAAATCTAAACTGTAAAACAACTTGAACAAAATGCTTCATTTCCATTTCATTAATTTATTTCACCAGAAGTTAAGTCGTGTAGGTTAGAAGAATATATAAAGAAGAAAAAAATCTGAAAAGGAAATAAAGTTCAGAGGAATTTTCCGCGGCTACAAAGACAGTAACAACAAGAAGTGAGCATTAAAACAATGTAAAAATGTAAATACTTTTCAGTGTACTCATGCTGCTAAGAATTAAGATTCTCTGTGGGTGGTTTTGCAAAAGAGACTTTGATACTCTTATATATTTTTTTACAATACCATGTAAATTGACACCCAACTTTAGTTACAATAAACCACAAGAATCATATATACGTTCTATTAACTTATTATTATTCTGCATACCACAGCTTGGAGTTGAAGTAATGTTATTTAATAGTAATAAATAATTATTATACATGCGAATATAATATAATATGTACTAGAATACTGTTACAGTTTGTTGTATGCTTAAAGCAACTTGCTTTACTTATGTACGTGCAGATTACACAAATATAAATACATATTGAGTCGGAAGTCATAATTTGAGTTGGTTGCCAACTTCATTAGCATTTTCACCGGGCTGGAAGCCATATTTGCTAGAATTTCATACTTAAATTATATATTCACATAAGACATAACATTGTTGTATCTATTGTATTACGCAATTGGTATGCAACAAGTGAAAAACTCAAATCATAAAATTTTTTACTACTTTGCCATTATTATTTGATATCACCAATCAATCACAAAACAACTTTATAATAACAATCTTCATCATTTACATTCTACAAAATTCATTTTATGTTCAAACCGCTTGATGCATAGCAGATTGCATTCATCTGGACAACAAGAGAAAAAGATTCTCTCTCTGGGAAGATTGACGTCTTTTGCATAACTGCACACACACAAAATAGATAGTTGATGGTAGAAAGATATGAGAACAAGAAGATGACAAGATTTATTGACTAGTACAGACAGTAATCAATGTTCACTCATCATAATATCAAACGTACATCATAAAAAGAGTACGCATTATATAGAAGAGTTGTTCCTCATCCTTTTATTTTCATTCTTGTAATCAAATGAATCAGAAATCAAGGAAGCCTAGGCCGTCATCTTGTTGTCTGTCTCATGTCAGGTGGATTGGATTGAATTCGATTGGATTAGTTAAGAGACTAAGCTTATTCATTTTTAGCAATTCCTTATAAAGATGAGATTAAGCAAAAGCAGTCATGTGCATGATATAGGAAAAGATAAGATACAGTCAAAATATTACAAGATAATATTTTTTTTTACCATGTCACATTTTTTTCTATATAGCTTTCGTCTTCAATTCTAAATTGTGTTTGTTGCTAAATCTTTTAAAGTTTAGAGTAGATTAGTGTACATATTGACGTCAATTTCACCAATTAAGGTTGTCAACTGTAACTAACTCCCTTCACTTCAATTTCCCGACAAATTCACTCAAAAGTTATATTTCAACTCATTTTAAATTCTCGGAAGCCTCTAAGCACTGTAAGCTTTTTACTTTCTCTGAGTTGTTGATGTCATGCAACATTTTTTCTGAGTGACAATTTCATGACGAAAAAAATTCTAAGCTACTAATGTCCTAAATTATTTCTAGATTTATATTTCACTTTCATCAGTTTAATGACATTATAAACTGAATTGTCAAAAATGACGAGTTGAAGACTCACTAAGCTTAAAATAATATATGAGCCTGCAACACGCAAGGAGAGACAAAGTTGTCTCTCTTTTATTTCCAGCAGTTTTGTTGAATGCTACATTGAGATGATTGATTGGTTTATCGAGGAAGAGTCAAGAACATTTTTTTTCAGTCTGCTGGATTGGACGATGATGATTACAATAGACTTTATATAGGATTTTAAACGTGAGCATCGATCAGCTCATCATCATCCATTTATATAGCTCTCTTCTTCTAACTCTTATTGTCTTGCAAATTTGAATACAAGGCACATATAGATAGATAGATGATGCAAAAGAATGTTTATAGATGAGATGATCATGATCAAGTTGTAAAAATAAGATGACTATAGCAAGCAATCACGCATATTCAAATGACAAGGTGGAGGTAAAGGCATGCACAGATCGTTAATGTAATGTAATAATGCAATCACGTTGTAAGTGTAATTAGAGAGATACAACTTGCGGCTACTTACTTTTGTACTACAAGGTAAAAACTATCGCAAAACTTATACACAGCTACTGACTTTCCAGCCCAGTATGTACCATTCATGTCAATAGCAGCTAACTATCCCGAGAACGCTTTTATGCTACACCAGGTGTCTGGAGATGTGTGCGCGAAAGTCTGCAAAAACTTATCACATGATGTAATTGAG
>VCNE01001067.1:0-54078 GCA_009869805.1 Oncopodura yosiiana
AAGATCTAAAGTAATTGACATTTGATGCTTCACGTTTGATACCAAAATGAAGTCAAAATTCGACAAACTCTCCTTGTCGGTAGCCATTGTATAAAAATTGTGTCAAGTATATAGTAGATTTTTTCTTCTATGCACTTCCCAACGAATGTCGCAACTTTTCAATGTAAAATAATAATTGTATCGCCTGAGTTAGTTATTAGATTGCACTGTTGTGATGTAAATGTAAACATGTAAAAAAAAATAAGTTCACTTGTCATCGACTTGAAGAAAATTGAACGAATATATAATCATCATCTCATCATTTCAGAGCTTGGCTAAAAATAAATAAACTATGCAAGGTGTTCACATGATGATGTTAAATGGTTTAAAAAATTGTACCACCTAGATAGAACTTACCATCCATACAGAACCAACTTGAGATTTAATTTTTAAATAAGAAGATGCGTGTTATGTCAACGTCAAGTCGTTCAAACTCTAAATGTTACTCTCGTCGCTCTCTCTACAATGTAAAATTAATTATAATTATATATTGTACCTAAAAAGAACCTTGAGAAAAAGTTTAGAGTACCTACACTACTACATAATATATTTGTATATATTATATGATACAAATTGCCAAAGAAATTGAGAACAAATTATATATATATATAATATATAGACTCTCTCTCTTCCTGCTGATCTAAGACTTAATTATTGTATAACTTGTCCATAATGGTAGCCAAGGCTTTTTTAAATTACACTTTGGTCAAATGTGACCCGTGTAGAGTTTTAGAACTGAGAGCCAGGCTATATTATTACAAGTTTTACGGTATGTGTATTTTAAATGTGAACAAAAAAAAATATTGTAACTCTGCTATCTAATATAATATGTTATAGAACTAACTCAATTTGTGTACTCAAGCCAAGCAACTACCAAAATAATCATAATGCTCAATGTTAATTACCAAATGAAATAATCCTATCATCATTTGTATGATGCTAGTTAATTTAATTGGTCAAATGTATATTAATCCTGTTGTATCGTTTTTTGTAATCAGTAGAATAGTAGAAAATTGTATATCTCTTATATTAAGTTTCTTCTTTAACTTTGTACTTTTAGAATTGAGCATTTTTATCATACCTAATGTAGCTTAGCAAAAAACAACATTATATTTTGTGAATCTTAAAATAACTTTTTATTACTTTATGTCTATGAGACAAAGTTCAATTGTTCAATGTAAAAAACACATTTTGCATTTGTCAAAAGAGCTAAGTGTATAGAAAAAATATTTATCATGTATTTAAATAGTCAACTCAGCATAATTTGAGAACCATATAATGTATATTTAAGTAATGGAAAAATCAGAATATGAGAAACCTGTCTTTCTACCCTTTCCCAATTTTTATCAATGTGTGTCATCGTTGTCATCAATGTTCAATCATCGTTGCTCCTGTTATCAACAGCGCAAAAAGAAAAAAGCATTTACTATATAAAATAATAATTACAAAAAGCAATCTACTCTCCTACTCTTGTCATGGCAGAAAAAATATATTACGTGTCAGTCACGCCATAAAAACTAAATGTGTAGTTAAAAATTAATGCATTTCATGGAAAACATTCTACGAAGTGATACAAAAAAAGAGCCACAAACTAATAAAAGAAATTGATGTGATTTTTTAAAGTACTTTGAAGTTTAGTTAATTTTTTTTTATTAATTGGACATATTTACTCTCAAAACATTACAAGCAAAATAGTAAATAGCATTTTTGTTCGTAAAACTAAATCCTGCCCGTATACCAAAACGCCGCTTAGATATAAGCCAGCTGCTCTAATACAATTTTGTGGCCAAATTGGTGTCAGTCAGCTAATTAATTAATTTCCAATGGCATTTTAATTAATGGATAACAATTAACTGGTTCTAGTTATAAAGCTGACATTTAAGTCTCCACTAATTTGGCCTGTTTGACTCAACGGGTAAGAAAATAGTTTTAAAAAATTTAAAAGAAACGTTTGTGTTGTGGGAAATTGATTTTAAATTGTTATTGCAATTGTCTAGGAGGATAAAAAAGTGACCACTTATCCAGAAAATTTGCAACAATGAGTCAACTAGTACAAGAAGAACAAGCCACTTCTTCACCACGTGTGAAACTCAAAGCAGTTCGACGAAAGCGTCAACAACGTGAAATCTCATCAACTTCTGAGCTAGATATGGAATCATTGGTTGCATTGAGTCCAGCAGCTAGAGAAACGATGCTCAAGCTCAAGAAAAAAGTTGATGATCCATTTGGTGAAGAAATGCAAGGCGTAAGTTTAAATATTTTTATATTGCAACTACTCCAGAGATGTTGACTTTTTTAATTGACTAAAATATTATGATTGACAGTTTTTTGATGGATTCATTGAGCATGTGGAAACGCTAACACCACAAACAGCAAATTTAGCCGAGTCTGGACTTCTTTTAGGTGGTGCAGCTAAAATTTATTGTGCTCAAGTGGACACTCTGTATAAAGACATTCAAGATTTAGCAGCATTTGTCACAAGGACGTAAGTTATCTCAATAATAATTCATTCTCTGATCAAAATTGACTCATATGTTATTCTTTTCTTTTGTCCAGGGAGGCCAAAAAGAAAGAAGCACGAAAGAGGAAGTCTGGAGAGGAAATTGAGAATGGTGACAATGTTGAAGTGACTAATGAAAATGAGCCAGGTCAAGTCCCTACAGAAGAAGGTGCTGTTGCTAGTAATAATAATAATCCTGATGGTGATACTACTAGCGAAGTTAAGCTAGAAAGTAATCTCGAAAATCCTAATGAAGAACAGCAGCAGCAGCAGCCACCATTATTAAATCCTGATGGAACGCCAATACAAGATGTAACAGACTCAACAGTTCCAATGGAAAATGACTCAGCAGAAACTTTGCCAGGTGCATCACAAGGTAATTTTAATATTTATTAGATTATATAAGTAAATCAGATTTTAATGATCTTTGTATCTACAGACGAGTCAGCAGCCAAAATTCCCGGAGAAGATGGTAGTACCCCAGCGAATCCAGAAAATCCTAATGTAGAAGGAACTCCTGCTGCACTTACACTGGAGTCCAAAGTTTTTGATGGCCCAGTAACTCGGAAAAGGCTACTATGCTACAAATCATTATTAGATGAACTTAATGTGAGTACATTAATTTATAAGCACTTAACTATGAAGTAATGTCATTTAAATTTTAATTTAGGAACCCAAAAAAATGAAAGTCAATGGTCTACTTTTTGCTCCAACACTTGTCACCTGCTACCAAGAAGAAGCAAACGTTCGTCTTCATCCAGAACGATATTATCTTGGAGACCCAAATCCACCATATTTAGAAGAAATCTTACCATTGCCAATTAAACCCAAACGTGAACGTAAAGTGAAACCTGAGCTCAAAGACCCTGGTGGAGGAGAAGGAGAAGATCATCAAGACGCATCTCATAATAATGATGACAACTTGGAACAATCTCAACCTCCTGTTAATGGTCAAGAAAAAGAAGATGGAAATAATAATGACAATTGTATTGCCAGAAGTATTTTGATTGCAGGAATGGACTCCTTTCCTGAATTTTCTCCAGAAGATCAGTTGAAAATTCAAGAATGTATTAATGAACTCCACTACTTGCCTTTTACCTTTGAGCTTTCGAAAAAAGATTTGTCAGTTGCCTTCAATAAAACTGTGGACAAACTTTTTACCATTTTCAGACAGTACAATATTCCTCTCAATAGATATGAGTTACAAGGTAAGAAAATTAATTATTTTTATTGACATTGGCATCATATAAAACTTAATCATTCTATTTTTTTTTGACAGCTGCCTCCGCTGCTTGCAGTGGCTATTCAGCCGCCACGAAGAAAACAGATAGTCCAACTCAACCACCAAATGGAGTCAATACAATTCTACAACGGGTCAATGGATTTTATGAGAACTTTCTCTTTCAACATCCATCAGCTCCACTTGCTACTATTTCTGAAGCAAGCCGGACATTGAGTACAGAAACAGTACAAGAAGCATTAGCTGCCGTTCAAAATGGTGATGTTCCATCGGATACAACAACAACAGAAGGTGCTACTTCAGAATCTCTAGAAGGGACGACGTCAGAAACTCCCGTAGAAAAAGAAAAGGAAGAGAAATCTGTTGCAGATAGTCGAGCTAAAGTGAAAAAAATGTTGCAGGAAATGCAACGAGTTATTGTTAGAAAATATGCTCATATACCTTTGGTAAGAAAATATTTATTTAAAAAGATTTTTAAAAATGAATTACCTATTAATATTATTATTCTGTATAATAAACAGATGGAGGAAAATACTCCCGAGTTCTTTCGTAGGGTTCAAATGTTTGAAAAGAAAATGAAACGGATATTGGACAATGAAGCTAAGAAGGATCAATTTGATGTACGCAAATATGAAATGGAAGTTTTGGAAGTGGCAACAAAAGAAAGTCAAGAAATGGAACTTGGTGATGAGGGTTGCTCAACGTCTTTGAGTATGACGAGTACAAATAATAATTCCAGTGCAATAATGAGTGATGATGAGAACAACACAACAGCAACAATGTCAACAAATTCAGACTCTGGTGTTGTTAGTTTATCACAAGGATCTTCAATTTCTAGTCGTTCTTCATCATTTGATGGAAGTCACAACGGAAGCAAGTGGATTCCATTGAAACACATTTTTCAACATATGAGAAAAGTTGAGACGATAGAAGCATGCAGGGTTTTCTATGCTATTCTTGCACTTGTAAGTTGTAACAGAATAAATGTTTCATTCACAAGTTATTATTAAAATTGTTAATTTTTTATTTTCTCTCTATAGTTAAGTTATGAAAATTTGGATATCAACTATGACCAATTGTACTCAGCAGAGTCAGAGAAATTATTGACCAAAGAAAAATTTGACCATAAGGAAGAAGCTAAATATCCTCGAGGCGTAAGATTTTTTAATTATTAGTACATATTAATATTGTTGATTATTACAATTAAATATTCATTTTATTTCTAAACAGATGAAAATAATCAAGTCCCGATGTCCAGATATTGACAAGGAAGAAATATACGTGGCAGCTTTAACATCAAAAAGTCGAACGGAGAGCTTTCGTGAGATTTTGGTCCAAGGAGCTGAGAGAGCAACAATAGCCATTGAGTCATCTGACTCTCCCACAAAACTTATTGATGGTGATGTTCATGATATGCTCCAGGAATTTGTGGAAGGAGAATGTAGTTCCTATGATGGCCACTTGTTTAGTAAAAGAAGAAGGAAAGCTAATAACACGTCGACGTCCACAACAACAACTCCTTCAAAACTACATGGTCCTTAACGTGATTGGTTTTGTAGTGATGACAAGAATTTTAGATCTTAGAGATTATTATTATATTCAGTGACTTGACTTTTACTCTACGATCTCATGTCAAGTCAGTCACTGATATTTTTTCACACATCACACGAGAAACCATTGATTGGTTTTTTTGGTGCTCTACGACCTGAGCTGATTTATGTCACTTGAATTTTTAGCAGTATTATTTTATATTATGACGACTCAATTTAATTTATTTATTTTGTATGGGAAAATAGTTTGATCACCAGACCATTGATTAATTGATGTGATATGTGCCGAGAATTAGTTTTAAAGTATGTATTAGGGTTAAGAAGGAAATTTATATTTTGACGCATAGTGGACACTTTTTATAACGGTAGAGCCGAGAGCATCGGTAGTTTGATGTTCAAATTAAAATAAGAAAGTTTTAATTCCGTTGTGGTCCCTTTTCTCTATAAATTTAGTACTATTTCATTATATTATCTTAGCTGTTGTAGATTTTATGACCTACCGTTATAAAAAGTGCCCACTGTTAGTAACTATATTTTAATTATTAGTGTAGTATTAATCCAAACCAGTGAATTTAATTTTAAGTTACTATTTTTTATATGACATGCATGACATAAAAATGATTGTGAAAGGTTAGAATTTATATTTCATCTGTTATTCTGTAGTTAAGCAGTTTTCTTTAAGGAACAAGGGTTTTGTTGAAATCAGATTAAACTTGATCAGACCAACCAGTGAACGAAAAATTATTTCTAATTAAATATTGAGTGTGAAATTGTTAGATATTTTAGTATGAGATAGGTTATAAGACTAGTTCTAGAAATTATAAGGGGACTATAATTTGTTTTTCTCTGTAGACAGTATCTCATCTATTACCTATCATCCACAAATATGAATATTATTCTAATCTAACTTACGATTACAAAAAAATATAACGTATAGTACAATCATAACAAGAGCCCTCAGTTAAAAAAGAGAAAAACAAACTCAATGTGATTCATCTCAACAATATACAAAAATATAAACTAATGTTATAATAATATTCTATTCTACAAGAAAAAACTCAGCATTTTCAAAATGACAACAGAAAAGCATTTTTAGCAATAACCATATAGAACAAAACAATATTATCATGTTATTACATTTAGTACAAAATGAAAAAAGAATATTATCATTGAACCACACAAGTTATTTGAATTGATTCTCTTTTATAGTAGATTATGATAAAGTTAAATGTCGCTAATTTTTTAATTTTAGAATTTATTTTATTGTAAGTATATCTCTCTCTCTCATTAAACATTTAGGAATTTTTTTGTTCTCCTGTATTAATTATGCAACTTTTTATATAACGATGTAGGCATTGGGATTTGTTTTCTTATATTTTTATGAAGGCTAAAATAACATTAAGTAGTTAATTTCTTAAATTGTTAATGCTAATGAGATAGCTACTAAAAATATTTCCTTGGCCTCAAATTTTTGAAAAAGGGTTTTTGTAGTTTGTACAAGTTATACATATATAATATATATTTCTGCTGTGATATGATAAATGGTTTGAAAGTTTGACACATTAAAATAATATATAGCATTTAAAAACGTTCTGTATTTATTAATTCCTAATTTGGTTCCACTTTGACTAATTACATAATTAGTTGATTAATTAGTGATTTAAATTTTCTTTTAGCCATATTGCTCAATAACTCGATCCAAAAATGTTGAGTATAAAACTTCCCATCTTTCTAAAGCTAATGTTTTCTCCATTGGAGTCATTGCACTGTACCTAATAATTTGAAATGGGAAAAAAGTAGTTAGTTAATTGTAATTAATCGATACAAGAATATTTATATTGAATGTACAAAATAGAGTTGATGGCAAGTTGTTTCAAAACTCGAAGGTCAGCATGTCTTCCAGCCATTGCCATAAAGACTACATAGAAATCATGAGAGTTTCCAGAAGATCCGTACATTCCTGTGAAATTACAGAATAATTAATTATTAATTATAATTAAGTTAACTAGATATAATTATATTTTCTTTTTACCTGGTCCATCAGATGCTACGATTAATGGAAAACCTTCTCGAAGTAACCCTATTGCTGGATGATTTCTAAAATCTTCTACAAGTCTCAGAACCTAAGAACAAATGATGAGTCAGATTAATACATAACGTTCAGCGATAATATAATATTTTATTTTTATATACCTGATTAGAAATGGGACAAACTTCTACACCAATTCCTCTCTCTTGAACCAATTGAGAAAATAATGGATGACTTGAGAGAGCGTAGCCATGTCCAATGCGTGTTGTATTAAGAAGAATAGCGTCGAGCAAGTTTTCATCAATTTTCGTTCCATGCCAGGCTAGAACGAAAAAAAAATTAATAATGTGTTTATTTATTTATTATTAGGAATTATTATTATTATTAATATTATTTTTTAAATACCCGTTTCTCCTGAATGAAAAAAGAATTGGACATCTTTACTTGCAGCGTCCAACAACTGTGGAAGAAAATCTACTAGTGGAGTACCGATGTCTTCTTGTCCAACTAAATCAAAACCAGCAAAGTAATTGGGCAGTCTTTCTTTCATCTGAACTGCGGCATCAATCCTATATCGAAAAAATTATTAAGAAAATTATTAAGAATCATCAAATCAGCAGAAAATATTTTTAACATTAGCTAGCTACCCCTTACAATTCTTCAATGACTTCTGGACTATGAAAACGATGTGGTGCAAAAATATATTTAGCATTCCAAAAGTCTGGATGGTCAGCTTTAAACTGTTCTGTCACTTCATAGAAAAGGTCCAGAGCTTCAATCAAACTCAATTCCGTTTGATTTAATCTATAGACTGAAGAGAGTAAACCTCGCATCTCAATGTACATAATATTATCATCATAAAATTGTTGTAGGATTTGATAATAGAAAGCTCTCAGGGCTGGCTCATAATTAGCAATGCCAGCAATTGTTGTGATTTTCTTTTCAAACATGTGCCAAGCTCGGTTCGTTTCTGGATACTCCACTATATATTGCAAATCAATAAAAAAAATTTAATAGAATCACCAATTATAAATCATCTTTAAGTTTTTAGCCTTACCATGTGGATTATCAGTGACCATGGACATACTATCAAAAAACCATTTGTCAATATAGCTCTCACTTGACGCCGTGTCTCTCATTGTTTGAACCAATGTCCAATTTTTTCCAGCAACACATCCTTCTCCAGGTTGACTGGGGAAAAAGCGAAACAATAAATGTTGTTCATTGTCACCAACGCAAGCATATAAATTGTCCCAACGTGATAAATTGGCTACAGTAAAATCTACTTGGCCTACTGTCATATCATGCATATGAAGAGCTGCACCTGAAATTAAAAACCACAGTTCATGAGTTTCATTAAATGACAACATAATGATATAATAATAATTGTATAAGTACCTTTTGGAAACATTTTAATAATTTGGAACACGCGACTTTGATCAATAAGATGGCGAGTATAGAAAAAATGCTGAGCTCCTGGGAAATAGCCACCATTCGCATCTAGCCCTTCAGTAAATTCCTGTTCCTTGAATCTCATGAGAATATCATTGACTCGAATTTCCTTAGCGTCACTCAATACTAAATTTCCACCAAGAGTTCGGCTTGCCTCATTCTGCAAATTAAAACAAACAATTAGTTAAAATATTTAATTAATAAGGATACAAATTAACAACTTACATCCAAGGCATTTTGCCTAAGGGCCAAGTACTCATCGACAGTTGGAATAGATGCGACGATCGTCACACTCAAAGCTAACAGTAGAAAATTTGCAAAAGTATACATAATGATAATCTTCTACGGTAGGTTAGTAACTAAATGAGACGGTGAGAGACAACAAGCTAACTTCCCTACGCCCACATCCTAAATATTCCTACCTTAACAAGCTTGTTGTTTGTGAAGCAAGTTTTTTTCTCATAACAGGTGTGCTCATATGAAAGATTAAAAAGTGATAAGCTCAAATGGAATTTAACTGTCATCAATCATTTATACTGATCTACGCTAGACTATAAAATATTTTTCATTCCAACTCAAGTGTTGCCAAAAAAAGTTGTTGATTATGAAACGTATTGAATCTCCCTAATCTCAAGTGGCTTATAATAAAGTAAAAAAAAGTGATAAACAAGATTTTCTTTTTTTTCCATTGAGTATAAAAACTCGATATGACTCATTTATTCATTATTATTACACATTTAGCAATAAACTTATAACATGTATAGAATATATGGACAATTCATTTTTATTATTATTCTAATGTTTTACTTAACTTAGTAGTATAATATTGCTATTTTTGTATTATTATATATGTGTTGTACTTTTATTTATCTTTTTCACTCGAGTCTTAAAGTCTTGTAGTAGAAAAATGAGAGTTCTTCTTCTTTACCAATGCCCACCGCGATTTGCGGCTACTTGTCGCAAGAAATCACGATGATTAGCGTACAAATTAATGTCACGTGAAATGCTCATCCATTTTGCACTTTTAGCATCACTACCAGCTTTAAAAGGAATTGTATTCAATGCTGAGTTTGCTGACATATGGAAATTAACTGCTTCGGTTTCAATCCAAGCATTATCAGTAGCACGATGATCATCAACATAGTTCTTGTAGATGGGAACAGCATTTGAAAAAATTTCTGCAAAGGAACTAAGGATTTGAGACTTATGAGTACTTGTTAAATTTTCTTGGTCATAGACTTCTTCTAAAAATTCACGAATCAGAGTCTCTGCTGCTTCTTCACCGGCATCAACCATACCTGAGTTAAAAGATTAATTATTAATTAGTAACGACAGTGATGTGATAGATATGGTTTTCTCACCTCCAGGAATCGCCCATTCTAAAGTATCACAACGTTGAATAGCCACAAATTCCAACAAAGGCTTGCGACTAGTTGGATGAATTTCAGTCTCACCATTATCTCCAATTTTCCATCTACCAAGAAAAAAAATTCAGTCATTATTAGTATTATTTTTTTTAATCAATCGATAAAGTAATAATAATAAATCTTGTAATTAATTTAAAGTTTACCTTGTCACAATAGGGTCGGCTGCAATAACAAAAATAATATGCATTTTATATATCCACAAATTAATACTCCTCATTAAATAATTAACTCACCAGCATGATTAGGGCCCCAACGTCCTAAAAGTCCACGACCAGCAATACCAGTTCTTCCAACCTATCAAAAACAACACAATTAATAAAACTTTGATCATCAAAGTACCACTAAATTAAATTTATTTATTTTCTTTACCGGATTTAGTGGTTTTCCAGTTTTTTTGTCCAATTGATAAGTCCCAGTGTAACTTACACGATTGATGTTACCATCAATCTGGTTCCACTTTGGTGCTGTTGCCTTATTAAGAAAACTTGTTGAAGCAGGATGATCAGCCCATGTATTTTCAGCAGCTAAAACTTTAGCAGAATCAATAACCACCGGATTATACTCGGGCCAATCAACAAACCAATCGATTTTATTTTCTGGAATAGGAACACGTCCAACACCAGCTTCAATTAAATCTTTATCTGGATATTGCAACTTGAGATTTCGACGAAGGCGTCGAAGAAACATTTTTCGATTTGATGCAGCTATTGCACCTTCGAGAGCAGCATTAATAACTAATGACAATCCTTGCACAAGATTTAATCCTGTCTAAATTGGCAATAATTAATTAAGACGTTATTAAATGGATAAAACCAGAAAGAACTTACTGTCATAACCAGTATTACTATCGATCAAACTTCTCCGAGGAAAATCAACCATACAACTGTCTTTTACAGTAAGTAACTTTTGCTTAGATTCACCGCCAATCTAATTCAACTCACTTGGATCACGACAGCAATAACGTTACCACTTTTGTGACAATAGTGATTAACAATAAAAGTTTAATTATAAAATTAGTCTAATTACTATTTAATACTTTAATGATACTTAATACAATTAATTTGGATTAAGCATGAAATAAAATTAGTCAGCACGTTAATTATGGTAAAATGAAAAACCCATTTGCTCTGTGTGGAATGAGGCCGCTGGTTTTTTCTATGCAAGGCATGCAAAGCACGTTATGACGCTATGCAAAAAAATGGTTCCAAAATTGACAACTTCGTTGACAGATGACATGATAATGACAGAATGACACATAGATAGTAGGAGACTAGAGAGCATTTCACTTTTGAATCTTTTATTTTTTTTAATTCTTTTCCGTAGTTTTACAATATTTGGTTATTATTGTTTTCGATTCTGAAATATTCTGTTTTTGTTCTCTTCTTGAAAAGTGATGATGATGATTGATGAGTTATATTTTATATTCCATTTTTTATATATATTTATTAATAAAAAAGGAACAGGATTTTCATTTTATATCATTACTTACTTATATGTGTTAGTAACTTTTTATAATCGAGATTTCTTATTGGTGATATTGTTTTTTTTTATCGTAGATAGTATTTTATTGATGAAAAGCTTATTAGTTTTTTCCCTATATCTCAATTAATTAATTGACTAAATACAATTTTTACAGTGGGCTCTCTTTATAACTGCAATAAAAAAGCATTTGAATTAAAGTCTATTATTATAGGGGGGAAATGTGTCAAGCAAGATTTCAGGTACGCTTGTAGCTTCTATAGCCACATGGTATAATAAATAATAATAATCTGTTTCACAATTTTAAATAATCAAATTAAACATGTTTCTTTGTATTGATAATTTGTCTGATTGGAAATGATTTTTTTCTCTCTTTTTTGACCCAGCATTATAGAGAGAGCCCACTGTAATGAAAACGTGTGATGATGATATTAATTATTCATGTGATGCACTTATCTTATTATTATATCTACAACAACATGACAACAGACTCAAAAAAATACTAATTAGTGTAACGTACACAATAAATAAATAAGAGCAATTAATTAATTAATAAACTTTTCTCCATCTTTTTTTGTATCACACATTTGTTTTTTTTTTCATTTTCTTTAAACCTATAGAGTTTAGACCTATTAAATATATTTCATATTAATTAACCTGTTTTCTCTCGCGACAGTTTTTTTTATAAATTTACAAATACTAATTAATTTTTTGGTGATGACAATCATTTTCAATTATTTTTTACAATCATCTTCTCTCTCTTTCTCTCCAATCTCTTCTGTACATTTTTATAAGATTACTTTATATATATACATCGTTGAATTATTATTATTTTATTATAAGTGTTGGTGGTAGTTGTGTTTCTCTGTTTTATGTATTTAAGCAAAACCAAACCCTTCTGAGCATTCGTGAATTGCTTTGAGTAGGTACGTTCGAAGTTTGTCGTACGTCTCGTAGGCTGGCAAGTCCAACTGGTTGAAGCTACAGAAAAAATAATAATAAATTCAAGTGTTAATATTAATACTAAAAAAAACTACGTAATAATAATTTTGTAAAGGCTTACCATGTGTGAGCACTGGGAAGTCGATCAGTAGATCTGTCATCACGATGAATCTGGAACTTTTGTACACCATTCATTCCTTCAAGTGAACCAAATCCTTGAAGAGGCACTTTTGATGTTCCAGTTACAAACTGTAAGAACTTGGCTCGGTCAGCTTGATCAAAAGATCTCAAAGCACGCCAAAACCATTGAATCTGTGTTTCAATTAAAAATTACAATTAGCAATTAATAATTAATATACTACAAAAATAAATAATGATATCCTTACTTGTAATGAGTTGGGTTGATATTTATTGTACTCAGTATTGGCTTTGAGATCCTCAATGTCAATATTGGGTAATCCAGATATTAAGAGTTCCAACTCTTGCTCATTGAAAATTGAAATCAATCTCTTGGGAATAATGTCGTAGAAACCTTCCAGGAAGGCATTCAGTCTAAAAAAAGAAAAAAGAAATTAATATATCAATAAACTCATTTACAATAATTTAACGTAATTCTTGAAAACTTACTGTTGTCGAATAGCACCAGTCATCTTCATTTGACAGACAAGTCGAATATATTCCATTTTGTTGTCCTCAGTCACAGGAATATTTCTACCATTTGGAATCAAGTCACGAACATCAGTGACACCAAACTCTTGAACCTCAGTGCTAAATGTTAGATCATAGCCAAGGTCCGAGACTGTATTTTCCATAAGGAAGACTAATCCTTGGTAAAAACTATAGTCTTCACTCTCCATATCAGTATACTTGACTGGTTTACCCAAAATGTGCTTATAGAATGAGCGTGTGAAGTAACATTCCAATAATTTGTTGTCATAAATTGCTTTGGCTATTATAGAAAAAAACATTACAATTAATACTCAAATGAATATGTATATATATATATATGACTCACCAATAACTCGACCAACAAATTTAAAGTAGAACAAATGATTAGAGTTGCAATGAGACAGTGGATTAATCATATAGGTAACACGATCACCAGGTGAGATTGTAAATAGAGCGTACATCGGATTGAAAATTTCTCGAGAAATTATTACGTACCACTCACGTAACAATCCTCCAGCATCTTGTCCTTCCTCACCTATAATTAATTATA
This sequence comes from Oncopodura yosiiana, assembly GCA_009869805.1. Lineage (NCBI taxonomy): Eukaryota > Metazoa > Arthropoda > Collembola > Entomobryomorpha > Oncopoduridae > Oncopodura > Oncopodura yosiiana. The sequence goes on from VCNE01001067.1 coordinate 13,878, forward strand.
ATCATTATTTTATAGTTATTTTTATTCAACTCAACTAATTAATAATTAGTTAATTACCTTCAAAAACAATATAAAATCGATTTTTCCATTCTTCATTACTACGACGATGAAGTTCACGGAAAGAGTCTTCAAATACATTAGAGCGACGAACATGAACAGCCAAATCTTCACGACGAACACCTTCATCAAGTCTCTCGAGCTCTGTACGGAAATATCTTCGCTTCACATCAAAATCTAAGACTCGAGTATGATCTACAAGTACAGCAAATGGTCCATCAGCCAAATGTGTTACTGATTGACGTAATATTTGATTCAGTACAGTGCGATGAGTTTCTATAAAAACATTCAAACAAATTCATGATTATTAAATCCTACCGTCATCCCATAATCAGCTACTTCAGAAATGTATATTTAAAATTCTACTTACCAGCAAAATTGAGGAACTTTTCAGTATCAGGTGACAATGCAATTTGTGAAGTTGATGATGTATCTAAAGCTGCAGCACCAAGAGTATCCATCATCATTTCAGAGTCATGAGTTCGATTCTCATTAGGAACAGGTGAGACTGGTGGCAAGTCTTGACTCAAATGAGCCAATTGAGCTTCTCGTGACTCACGTACATTTGATTTTTTATCTTCTCTTTCAGATGATGAAGCATGAACCAAGAAAAATGCTTCAACAGCCGACTATATAAAAATAAAACACAAATAATACATCATCAATCTTAATCATCAGTCTATCAATATTAGTATTATTATCTTTTTCACTAATTACCTGGAGTACTAAAACAGCATGATGATCTGGTGTATGACCCAACTCTTGCAAACACATACTAAGTGTTTCCCATAAATACCCCAAATCCAATAGAGAGCTTAATCTTGGCAGCAAAGTGGCTTCATCATACAATGACTCCTGAGCTTGGCCTCCTTGTTGATTAGCTCCACCTTCATCCTTCTTCTTAAATATGTCAACCAACTAATTTTAAGTACAATTCATAAACACCAAAATACACTAAAACAATAACAAAACTTACCTCTTCATCTTCTGATGAATTTTTCCTTCTCAGTCCTCCTTCCTCAGACTCTTTATTATTTGATTCTGAAGCTTCTGCTCCTCCAGCAGCAACATTGTCACCACTAGTATTTTCTGAAGAAGATGGACCTTCACCACTACTTCCAACAGGAGCTGCTGCAGCAGCCGGTGTTACAGAACCACTTCCACCACTAGCTGTATTTTCTCGTTGTTCTTCATTTCCATTGCCACGATCTTCACTTACAGATTCTACAAAAAAAACAATTCCAGAATACGCATTTTATTATCATACGATAATTAATAAATAAAATAATAATAATAACAAATTTTAAGTTAATAGTGCTGAGTGTTAACAAGATAATTATTAAAAAAAGAAAAAGGGGACTCTTGTCTCTCCCGTCACCTGAGCCAAGGTTCATAGCTTGATTGAGTAAACTGATTTCAGCTCCTTCAGCAATAGGACTAGTTATTGATTGCACTGTACTATTGAGTGTTGGATCTCGAATGATCATAGTACTTGACATTATTGGTCCTCCAATTGAATGGGAGCGTTGTGAACCTTTAATGGGTCAATAAATAAAAAGGCAAAAAGCACCACACATAGTGGAGTGAGTTATAAGAAGCAAAAATATATAAATAAATAAATAAATAAATAAATGAGCATCGTATTACATCAATTCGCAGACAAGATAAGAAAAAGCGGTGAAAAATTAATTGAGTCTACTCTACGTGAAAAAAGTGAAATCAACAGCTTTGAAGTAAAAATTGATTGATTTCAGAAAAGAAAAAGAAAAAAGTTGTCTACGATTATAAATTATATTTATTTATGCTGAATGAAATATTTAAAAAATAGTTTTGTTACAACAACAAATGGGAAACAAATGGTTTATTTTGGAAACTAATGAGACTAGTTGATAATGATGGCAAATAATTAATTAAATTGAGAACAATTGTCATACTAATTATTAATTCAATTATTTCTTGAATAACTAACTTAAAATTTTTTACCATTAATTATCAATGATAGTCTTTTTAAAAAAGATAAACCATCACCAAGAAGAAGTTGTTACCCTTTAACTAAAATACTATAAAGCTATTATATTATGTACAAGCTAACTAATTTGACTACTACAGCGCATTTAAATTAAAAATGACATACCTTTCTGCTGCACTTTCTTGATAGCAAATCGAATAGCTTCTCTCAAACTAATGATGACTTTAAGTAATCTCAAAAAGAAAGCTTGACTTGATGTTTTCGCTGTGAGAGCAGTCATAGCAGGAAGTTGAAGTTCACATGGAGCTTTATTTTTAGAACCAGCTGTAATGACAACTTTCTCATTAGTAAATCGATTAGTAAGTGTTCCTTTATAAGGTTTCTCTAATTCTGATTGTTGCTCAGATGATGATGATGCTCCTGAAGTAGAAGTTCCAGCTTGTTGTTGATCACTTATCTCATTAGTTTGATCTTTAGGTTCTAAATCTCCAGCAATTTTTTGTAGTTGAGTCAATAGAGTTTTAATATGTTCACAAACAACGTTGCCCAATTCTCTAACTCCACCCATAAGTAGATTCAATATCATATCTCGAGTTGCAGGAGGACCATAACTCAAATTGAGAAGTAGAGATGTAGCTTCTTCTAATCCTTCTTCTGAACAATTTTTTGATGTGATAATGTCAACAATTAGTCGAAGATGAGACTCTGAAATGAGAAAAGCAGCATCTTGAGCAACAGCTGATGATGACTGAGATGATGATGACTTTGGCTCTTCCAATATCACTTTACGTCCAAAACCAGATGTATCTGGAATTCCTAGCGAGATCAATGAGAGAAGTCGAAGTAGTTTGTCTGTCAGCATTGAACTCTTACGAATGTAATGATAGGACAACATATAAATTAATTGACCAAATGGTGACTGCTCAAATGTAACTATCCCTGCTAATTCTGAGTTGTTGCCAGTGTTGACATGAGTTTTAGCTAGTCCTTTCATCTACAAAAAGAATAATCCATAATTTTTTTTTTTTTTTTAAAAAAAAAAATATTCATTTCAATTATATAAACTGACTCATTATTTAGTATTATTATATTACCTTTCTGCCAGATGTAGCAGATTCCAATTTGAGCAACAATTCCCAAAAGTCAAAAGCAGAGTCACTAGCACTACCAGAGCCTTTAGCTTTAGGAGATGTAGAGACACCAGATGTAACATGACTTCTCAATTTCATTGCTTCTGTTGGTTCCTTTTCACTTAAATTGGCAGCTTTACTCGAACTCTCAAAACATAGTAAGGCCAATTTACCTTTTTGTGGTAAGAATTGAGCTGGGAAACTCTTGGCTAAATTACTCAAAACATCTAGTGTATGCCTATTAATTAGAAAAGTAAAATAATCATATACAGTCATTTATTTTTGAAATTGGTTCAAAGATATAAATATATAATAATAATTAATTACCTGCATATCGTCACAACAGCTTGTTTATGAATAGAAATATGTCGATGCTCTCCACTATTTTTTCGACTTGTGGACGGAGTGCGTTGCACTTGAAATACATTAGCTCTATAGCCTAAAGCAGCATCAACACTAATATTAAGCCATGATGGTCCTTGACTTAATTTTTTATCAACAGGAGCTACAGCTTGTGGATGAATAAAAGATGTACTTCCCATAGATCTTGGAGAGAAACTCACTTCATATGTTTTACGACTACTTGTACCAACAATATTTGTTGACTGATGACCTCGTTCCATCACAGATAAAAGTGACTAAAAATTCAAAGAAAATAACATTAATTATTAATTAATAAGCATCTTGATAAATCATCATCATAATCATCAATTTATTATTTCTTACCTTGATGACCCATTGCCTAGTACCATTATGATAACACAAATTCCTTAATACACGATGAAGTCGTCCAGTATTAAGTCTTGGTTCATCAACAAATAATAATACAAGAAGACAAGATAGTGTTTCATAGTCAACAAGCATTTTCCCTTTAACTTTTCTGTTTATTTACAAAAATAATTAATGTATTAATATTAATTAGAGTTCCATTTTAATAAGATTTAATTATTATTAATCATACCCCATTAAATTACTACTAATATGAGGAGCAATAGCACCCGATGGTCTCTGCCATGAATTTGCCCATTGTGGACGACCAGTTTGATGAATAGGTAATCTAGATCCAAATCTTTGCATACCTACAACAACAATATGATTCCATTGAAATGAATATATGATATTTAAAACACATACAAAAATAATTAAGAATAATAATAAAAATAATCAAGAGAAGAGGCTATTCTCATCAAATAAAAGTCATTGCAAAGATAGAGCTAATCCTTACTATTTCGTAGTATAGATGAGAGCGTAGTACTTGGATGATGATTATGTGCATAATAACGATCTTGTAATTGACGATTACGACTTTCCCATTCTCGTCTTAAATTCTGAGCTTCTGCCGCTAACTCTGGAGGCAATACAGAAATTTGAGACTCTTCCATATCAGCCAAGATCTATCACCAATAAAAAAAGTTTATTAAAATTAATTCCCAATTGAAATTATACACATGAATCATCTCTTCTGTTTCTTTTTTAAAAAAAAAACTTACCGCTTGTCTCAGAGAAGGATTCAAATTTCTAAAAAATGCCCCAGCATCAACTGGATCATTAGGATTACTAGCAGTAGCCACACGTCTCTGTTGCTCCATATGTTGTTGAGCTAGTACTTCTTCTTGAATATTAGGTGGTAAAGCTGCCAAAAACTCGGGACTTACATCAACAACACTTGTAGCACTAGCCTCTTGAGTACTCGTAGTTGTTCTCTGTCTCAATCTTTGAATTCTTAAATGTTCTACAATTACTTCTTGTCTCATATCTTCAGGTAATGCAGCTAAAAATGATGGATCAACTCCTTCAGGTACTTCAATGTCACCCAAAATACTTCGAAAATCATCTGCTGTGGCTTGTGGTTGAGTACCTGATGGTCCAGCAACAGGTTCATTATTACTAGTACCAGATTGTGAAGTTGCTGGAGGAGGTTGTGTTTCATTAGAGCTAGTTTCTTGTTGTGATCTTGTTCCTTCTGTTACTTCTTCAGTAGTAGCACCATGTGGTGGCATTTCACTTTCTTGGGATTGTTGTTGTGATGGCTCTGTAGCTGATCTTGTCAATGGTATCTCACGTGATGTTGAATGAACTACAGGAATTGGTCGACCAGATTCTCGTAAAGCTTCGACAAGAGTTCTTCCAGCAGTTCTTGCACCTAAATTCTCCACTGTACACAATAGAATTAAATTAATTAGTAATGAGAAGAAATAAGTTAATTAATTAATTATACCAAAAATCATACGTGCTGTTGATGATGGTGGAGTTGGTGGTGACTCATCATCATTGTTATCATTGCTGGATGATGGAGGTTGAGCAGATGATGACGTAGTTGTTGCCGTAGAAGTGATGGGAGGAACAACAGGTTCGATAACATGTTCAGGGACATCTACTTCAGCTCGTGACTATATAATAATAATAATAATAAATCAAGAGAAATTATTAACTACTAACCAATTGGTTTTTAAAATAATTATTATTACAACTTACCAAATCCATCATATCATCATCATCAACAAGAATATTTTCATCTAAAAATGCTGCATGTTGTCTTGCAGCACTGACTTCAGCACTAACTTCTCCATCAGATTGCATTCCTTCATTAGTTTCACCATTCTCTGTATTATTATCTCTACCGTCAGTAGCATTAGCAGTAGTAGTAGTTGTTGTACGTTCCAGGTCTATAAAAAAAGATTTTTTTAAAATTAATTCTTTTACAATTCAACATTCAATTTATAAATTACAAAACTTACCAACTGGAGTTTCATTTAAAAGTCTTCCACTAATCACATTATCTTTGCCACCACCAGCTGTACTATTGCTACCAGATTTCTTCAACTCATCCAATTCTTTTTGACGTTTCTCACGTCTTTGCTTAAATAATTCATCACGACCAGCTTCAATAACATCAACAATTGGACGTTTGATTCCAACAACACAATCATGCATTGATTCTCCATCTAATGCTTTCGCTTCTTCACACCACCAATGTAGTGCAGTGTAATTGGCAAGAACACCACTAGAAGTGCCAGGTGGACCACCAGTACGATTAATTGCTGCATCCTATAATCATCATCATCATACACCACCAATTTAATAATTCATTTCTAATAATTAATTCTGATCATAATTATTTACAAAAAAAAACTTACACTCGTTGCATCCATAACTAAAAGACGGGCATCACGAACTAAACCTTGGTTGAGTGCTTGACCAGTTGTCAATTGTAAAACTTCTTGAGCAGTAGATGGACCAAGTAGTCTAGAAAATCAAAATGATGTAATTATAATGTAAAAAAAGAAAGAAGAAACTTCTAATGAAGTTGTTCTTTACCTTTGCAGTATTGCAGGTGGGTGATGATGTCTAGGATGAAATTGAATATATTGATATCTACGTTGTCTTCCAGCTCGATGACCACGACCAGCAGCTACGGTGCCGGAAACCGGTGGATCAGCCATAGGTGGAGTAAGTAATGGATGATTCATTCTGAGTCCACTTGAATGCTCACCAACAAGTGGATCATCAAATAGTCCCATATTCAAATTATAACTAGTATTATTAGTGAAAAAGACTGGAGCATTCTCGGGATCAGCTCCATACGAAACCATCAACATATCATCATCACGATCCATTCCATGAAAACGAAGAAGTGACTCTTCCATTAATTCTAAACCTTCATGTTCTCTCATTTCATCAAAGTTTGAGCCACCATCATCGTCTTCATCATCATCATCTTAATAGATATCACAACATTTTTTAAAAACATGTAGGAAACAATTTACTTAATTAGAAAATTCAATTTACCTTCATCATCATCATCGTCTTCATCCTCATCTTCTGCACCATCATTTCCATGAGGAACTATTTATAAAATAATTTAAAAAAAATAATTACTAATTAATTTCCATGTATTTTTTACAAATTATACAGAATATGTTATAATGATTATTTTGTAATTAAAATTGTAACAAGTCAGATTGAGGTAAAGTATTCATTAGAAGGAAAATTACCACACCCAGAGTTGCTAAAATATTTCTTTTCCTTCAATTTGACAACCAACTGTACAATACTTTATTTTAATAATAATGCTACAGCTAGCGCTTTTAAGAAGGATATTAACTTATCAAAGCTTAATATAAGTATGTAATAATTTCAATTACCATTGTCATTATCGTTATTATTACCATTATCTTCTGCATCTTCACCATCATCAGATGGATCAGTATCAGAGTCACTAGTTTCATTATGATCTTCTTCAAAATCTCTGTGACTTGCATCTGGCTCAGTTTCCATTCGATGTAATAAATTCTCAGCATCTGCTAGCACTTGTTCATGATCATCAAGTTGATTTGACTCACTGTATCAAATATAAAATCAAATTTATTATGTATAAATACATTTTTTTAAAATAATACTAACGCTATTAAATATTTTAATTTCAAATACCGGTCTAAAGTCATGAGATTCTCCATCATTTCTTCATCATCATCACGATCCTCAGTTCCATGCTCTTGAGCTTGACTTTCTGATGTATTATCTAAAAGTGACTCAGCTGCAGCAGAAATATCATGCTCTGTATTATCAGCATCTTCAACAGCTTCTTCTCCTTGAGCATGAGTAGCATCACTATTACTAGTGCCACCAGTATGAGTATTATTAGCTGAGTTTCTTTGGGCAGTAGTTTCAGGTTTAGTTTTTGGACGATGTGGAGTGACAAGTGGTTGATTTACAATACGAGAAATAACTTCCAATGGTTTTAGTGCAGCATTCACAGTACAAGCCATTTGAGTACTAGACAAATCCAAATTATGAGGAATTCTTGCCAAGTCAACGACAACATTTTTACGAAGTAACAGACGAACAACTTGATTCATACATAATTGAGTTGGTTTCATTGTTGAGACCATTTGTGTTGGTGGTGTTGATGGACAATTTTCTATCATTGTGCTAATAAGTCCAGCTAGAGCTTGAATTCTTGCGTGTTTATCATTACATTCTCTCATTACCAAAGCTCGTTGAAGAGATGCTTTAATCTAAATAGAAAAAAAGTCATTCGGAATTTAGAAAAGAATAGATGATGACAACAGAAAATAATAATAATTTAAAAAAAATAAATTTACTTCAGAAACGACAATGGCTTGGGCTTCAGGTAAATGATTACAACCAGCTGTTAATAAAAATATTATAATTATTAAGAGTACATATCAATCAACAGATTTAACAAATTATTTTCTTCTAACCCATGGCAGATATTAAATCACGAACAACAGTTGAGCAATCTTTCTCACCAGCAGCACATTGATTAGTAGGAAGCATATGATCTAATAAAAATGCTAGGGCTGTACAATCCTATAAGAATTTTTAAAAAAATAATTCATCATCATCAAATATTTTAATTTTAATTTTAAAAACATAAATTAATTATAAAAGAACTACCTCAGTAACATGAGGACTAATTCCTCCTTGAAAAGAGTACTCTGCAATTATTTTGCAAGAGTATGAGTAGGAATGTACACTCTCGGCCAACAATTGACAAATTGCATATTTTGGAATCAATGGTTTTCTCTTTTGAATCTCATTTGCTTCATTCTTAGCATCTTTTTCTTTGCGAGCATCAGTATCCATCTATGAAAAGTCATCACCATTAATTAATCAATTTATTTATCATCTCATATTACAAGTAAAATCTTATAAAAATATATATTTACCTGCTCTTCTCCACTTTCCGTATTTTGAGTTCCTGTTGTCGTCGTTGTATTAGTAGTAGCAGTAACTGTCGTACTAGGAGCATTTGTTGTTGTTGAAGATGTTGTCGTCAATGATGAAGACGATGTTGCAGTAATTGCTTTAACACCAGAATAATTACTTGTTTTAGCTAAAGTACAAGTTACATTTCCAGTTGGAGTAATGCCCATCATCTCAGCTTGAGCTAGGCAATTAGGATCATCACAAACATGAGCAGTTAGAGCTCTTAATAAACTTTGAATCACTTCTTTTGACGTTTCACCCATAAATGTACGAAAACTCTCAGCTTTACATGGAAGAGGTTTCACAATAAGACGTGGATCTTCTTCAGCTATTTAAATCAAAATCAATAAATTAATTTTCTTTTTAATTGTTCTTATTATAAAAAAAACTACAAATATTAAATAGGTCCTAACCTCTTCTGGTAACAAATCCAATATCAACACGTAAAATTTCTTTTGCCACTTCTACAAATAATTGAGGAGAGCGACAAGCTACTGGAGCTAAGACACGTAGAAGGTAATGAAGTTCTTTACAAGTTGATGCACCAGTACTTAGTGCTTTAGCTCTTATCATCTACACAATTAAAAAAATCAACATTATTATTAAAAATCCATTTACAAATATATTTCTATTTCTATTCTGAGTAGACTAGTTACTCACCTTTTCAATTGCATAGCGAAGACACATAGGATCTTCTACAACATGACGAATTAGTAAATTGGCCAGTGGCAAAAAGCCAGAAAATCCATGATTTTGAGTAAGTGAGAGGAGAGTTTGAACACCACCATGCTTGGCAAATATCACAGCAACTTCATGGTTGCGAGTTAAACGAAGGCACACACGCATCACTGCATGTAAACACTCGGGCTCTACACCAACACTCATAAATGATACACATGATCTATAAAAATTAAGTAAAACATCAATTATTATTAATAACCTTTTCAATTAAATTAACTACACTATACACACACTCATATGTCATATAATAATAATATCATTATCAACTTACTTGACCAAACTTTGAACTTGATCATCTCTCAATCCACTAAGTAAAACTTTTTTACTTGAGCTCTCTTCTGACGAATTATCTTCAGAAGTATCCATTTTCTCAGATGTCTTTTTACTACTTTTCTTTTCTCCAGATGAACTTTTACTATTATTACTCTTCTGTTGTTGTTGTTGTTCTGTTGAAGATGACGACGTTCCAGCTCCAGCAACTCCAGAACTAGAAGGCAAAGTGATTAAAGGCGGAAGTGGTGGAAGCTCATCAGAATCAAATAATCCATTAACTTCCATATTAGTACTTGAAGTCATGAGTGATTCTCCTCCAGGAGCTACAGTTGCTGGTGGAGTCAATTGCACTTGCTCTTCACTACTATTCTCTGCTGTACTATTTTTAAGCCATAAAGTAATAGGTCTTCTATTGCTTGTTTCTTCATTGAGTTGAATCATTGCACTAAAGTTGATAACGTAGCGTCTTCGTCCAGCAGTGATGCGAACAGATGTTTCACCACTCCAAAAGGCTTTGTCAATTGACATATTATTGAGTGTTGAGTAAGCACACCATTTCCCAGAGTTGATATCAAACCATTTCCATGTATGATTAGTTTCTTCAGCTAAAACAAGTCGTCGATGATTAGCTACTGAAGCTTTTTCATACAAATCTATCATGAGCAATAATGGAGCCAGCCATTTTGGTGTTGTCATTTCTTTGCTATGCTCTGTTTGGTCTTTTATGACATCACGATATAATGCCAATAGAGTTATTGCTAGGCCTACTGCATTACTCTCTTGAACTATTGTTGCACAATCATATTTGATTTCCTATTTGAAATGTAAAAAAATAATTTTAGTTATTTATATGGTGATAATTAAATCATCCATCATCTGTTTTTGCTAAGACATATCAACTTACCTCAAATATTAGGCCAAATAAATGAATTCTAATTGCAGTAATATTAGCCACTTCTCCTTTACATAAATCATCTAATGGTCCTTTCATTGCTTTTTGAATTAGTTGCTCAATTCCATTAATCATCTAAAAAAGAAGTAGAAGATAGAAAATAATTTATTAAATTAAATATGAAAAATAATTACACAACATTCTAATTATTATTATTATTATTTTTTTTAATATTTAAAAATGTGACAAGTCAGATTGAGGTAAATCATCCATTAAAAAGAAAATTACCACACCCAGAGTTGTCATTTATTTCTATCCCTTCAATTTGACAACCAACTGTACAATACTTTATATTAATAATAATGCTACAGCTAGCGCTTTTAAGAAGGATATAATTTTAAAAAAATCTACCCCAACCCCATTTTTTTAACTTACTTCTCTAGACAAAAATTGAATAGTTCTCTTCATCCATTCTTTTCCATCTCTCACTCCAATAGCGACCAACAACTCACAAACACGAAAAACAGTTTCAGGTAATTGTTCAATCATTCCTAAGCATCTTTCCATAGCAGTCAGAGTAAACTTATTCAAATCTTCAAAGTCAATATAATCACTTTTATTAGCAAGTGCTGAGTTTGTAGCACTAGTAGCACTACCAGCACCAGCTTGCTCAAAAGATATTGCAATATTTGATCTAGAACTTGGTGGAGCATTTAATAACATATTAGTTTCTCTTAAACTCATTGCAATAGCTCGAAGAATTTGATCTTCATTATGTTCCCAATCCATATTTTGAGCTCTGCTACTACTTCCACTACCAATAGTACCAATAGGAGCAGGTGGAGGAACTGAAGAAGAACCACTTCCACCACCACCACCACCAACAACAACTGAAGAAGAATTTCCAGCATTTACTAGACCAGAGCTACTAGAATGATTTAACAAGTAGTCTGTAGCTTGAACTAAATTACTGGTTGACATCAAGGCCTCAATACACATTTCAACTGGAAATCCCATATCTGCCAATTGATTTAAATGTTGGTGATCAACGCCTAAAGCTTCAATGGCTGCTTCATAATGTGGATCAACGCTTCTTCCTGTTGGTCTACTTGTTGATGCAACTGGCCCTCCACTACTAGTATTATTGTCACCACCACTTTGTTCTTGTCCTTCTTGTTGTTGTTGACCACTTTGTCCACCAGTTTCTTCTCCTTGTTGTTGTTGCTCATTAGAAACATCTCCACTTGTTGTTGTTGATTCTCCAGCAGGAGTTTGAGCAGATGATGTTGATGATGATGAATTATTATCAACTGGCATTGTATTAGAAGCTGGAGTACCATTCATAGAGTTATCTCCTGGTTGTGATGAACTATAAACAGTTTCTGATTCTGGCATTATTGTTGGTGTTGATGTTACTAATTGTTGTAATTGATGACGATCTTGTGATGCTAGAGCTTCAAGAGAATCAGTAACCCAATCATTTTGAACTTCAACGACTAGTGGAAGTCTTGCAGCAAGTCCGCTATCTTCTTGTTGTTGTTGCTGTTCAGAATTTGCTTCATTATTATCAGGGGCTACTACTTCTTCATCATTATCATCATCGTCGTCATCATCATCATCCTCATCATCATCAGGAGGACGTGGAGGAGCAGCTGTAGTATTACTGGTAGATGTTGTTGCTGCAGAAGTTGAAACTGGACCAATAACATGACTTCTAGCACCACCTATAGTAGTTGAAGTTGATGATGTTGAAGATCCTGGAATCATTGTTGGTGATTTTGTTTGAGGCTAAAGAAATTAATGAAATTCATTTTTTTTAGTATTTTGATATAGGAAAAGAAATAATAAAAAGTTGTTGTTAATTAAAATTACCATTGACTTAAATCTTAGAATATGACATAAAATTGCCAGCATAGAGTCAGCAGAGCGTGTGCCATAAATTTTAACAGAGTCTTGGTTCCATAAATACATAACAGCATCAAATGCCATCTGAAATTAAAATTCAATTTTAGTATTATAATTCTAATTATAATTCTAATTGCTAATTAATTTTTATATTTATTATTACCTTATGAACTGTGCGTAGAAATGAATAGGCATCAAAAGTAAATCCTTTCTGTTGTAATGGAGACTTTACAGCTAAACCATGTGGACTTTCAAGTACAGTCTTTGGACTCACAAATTTCTCAATGAGCATGAGCCAAGAGTCTAAAAACTCAATTTGATGATCACTATACTCACAATTACTATTACTACTAGTCCCAACAGATTTATTAGCAGGATCAAAGGCCCAATAGAAAACATCAAATAAAGCTGAGAGTCCATTAGTATCAACAAATTTTTTGAGCATAAGATGATAAGGAAACTTTTTTTCATCAAATAACAACGGAGCTGTAAATCCAACAGCACAAATACTAAAAGTTAATCTTGGAACTGGTGAATTAGGTTTTGGTTCCCATCTTAGCCCATTTGTTAATAATGTTGATAGTACAGTTGATACTGCAGAAGCACCTGGAGTAACAAATCCAGGAATTGCGGGCATATGATGACCCCGACGTTGTCTTAATGGTGAACCAACACATAATTTAACAAGGAGTCCAAATAATTCTGCTAATGCTCTTCCTAGTCTTGAAGAAGCACTTAGAACAGGTTTCAATATCTTAGCATAGTATTGTAGCGTCATTGTTGAAACTCGACCACCACCACTAATTCCACTAATTGTTGTTGTTGTAGTTCCACCAGTTGTTGTTTGAGTTGATGAATTGACCAAAGTCAATGGTTCTCGAAATGAAACTCCTCCAACATTATTATCTCCTTGTTGCTCTCCACTTGGAGTACTTGACTCATCTACTTCCATTGCATCACATTGTTGTTGTTGTTGTTGATTTTGATTAGCATCATTATTATTATTTGTTCCTGTTAAAGTTGAAGCAGTAGATGATGATGAAGCTGTTGTTGTCGTCGTCGAAGAAGATGTTGATGGAGACTCTGTGACTCCTTTGAAACTTACTTCAAGTTCTTCACGTGAATTCTGGACAGTCAATAAATAAATAAATAATTAATTATCAATAACAATAATAATAATTAAAGATGACTTTAATAATAATACCTTTTCATAAGGTGAGATTAAATTATCCAAATCTTTACGAGCAAACTCTCCAACACCAGGTTGAAATTCTCCACTACATAATGCAAGAAGAACAGTGCTTTCCCATACTAGATTGAGGTAGAGTTGTGATAATGTTTGAAGTACAGTGAGTCCTTGTGGTGAACCCCATTGACTTATTGACATTGTTCGTATATCACTCTATTTAGAAATAACAAGAAGAAAGCAATTAATATATTTTAGTATAAAGATGAGCAATGAAATGTTTTAAAAATAATTACCTGGCCAGTGCGACAAACATGAATAAACATCATGACATAAGCATGAGCAGCAGTCATTGAGTGAAGAATCGGAGATTGCACTGTTGCATTGCTATTATTAGTTCCTAAGTCACCAGGACCACATATATTATTACTCTCAGCCAAGTCACGAAGTAAAACACTACTGCCTGGATGTGGAATTGGAATATCCAATTTACTTAGACCTTTCAAAGCAAATTAAATAAATTACATATTAATCATACATGAAAATAACACCAAGATTGTGCCTTTCCTATGTTGTAAGCTATCAGGCTCAAACTGACTTTCCACAAGATGATGTAATGACTGTCTAATGTATTTATGATTTGATTATTATTGTATTATGTATTATTGGATTATATATTATATTGCAATCTAATAATCTGTAAATAAATGCAGTCCTATTATTTATATTGCAAAATATCTAAACTATATTGTTCCATTGTTTACTTCTTTCTATCATATATGACAAGTATATCATTATCATACTAATTAAATCATCTTACCTTTCAAAGTTCTCTCTAAACATTTCATTCCTTCTTGAAGTACTTTGCCTTCATGAGCTAAATTCTATATGTCAAAAACAATAAAATTGTTATTATTATTATTATTGAGTTTCTTTTTTAATGTTGCTTCTCTTACCAATATAGACTTGCAAACTGAACTGACTGCTTGACACGCTGGTGAATTTGGAAAATCAATTGGAAGATTGGGCAAAGCTAAAATCTCCATTAGTGGTTCCAATCCTTTTTGTGCAACAAATTCTCGACAATGGTCATCAGTTGTATTATTACTTAAAATTGCATCAATAAATTTCATCTGCACAAAACAAAAAATAAACCAATAATCCATTAAAATAAATAAATAAATACATTTCTTAAATAAATTATTAGTTGACCACTCACCACATTGAGTATATAGTCAACCAAAGGAATTGGAGTTTTTTCCTCAGGATAAGAAGAGATGAATGATGGACCACCAGTAGCAGTGTTACTGTCATCTCCACCACGAGGAGCTCCTCCTCCAGTTGGTGGTGGTTGAGAAGCTGTATGTGAGTGAGATGCTGTTGAAGCTTCATCTTCATCTTCATCCTCTTCTTCACTACTTCCACCTTCAGACGTTCCACTCCTTGTATTTGTACTCACCGGTGTAATCACAGGTTTCGACTGACCTTTATTTGTTGCGTATTTGACATCACGTCCCATTTCACATAACTCTTGAAGCAACTAAATTCAATTCACAAATTTATAATTATTAGTTAGTTAGTTTTATTTCTTTTCATTAGAATATTAAAAACATTTTTCTTAGTACCTTAACTATTGCTGCTATTGCTGGGACTTTTAAACTAGGTTGATGCCTCATCAACTCATCCATTGCATTTCCAAGATTAGATGCTGTATCACCTGATAAAATAATTCAAGATTATCAAATAAAAATATGAAATATATTTATTTATTTATTTCTTGTTACCCATAGGCTCAGCAGTTCGACGACGACGCATTGCAGGTAGATGCTCTGGTGAAATTAGTACTCTAAAAATTCTCTGGAATGGTTGACATCTCATAAACGAATTGAGACCTCGGCTATTCAAACATAGAGCAGAAAACACATTGGGAATTGATGAAATTACTTCTCTTGTTGGTGGCACCTAAAATGAATAAACAATTTATTAATATATCTGTGTTGTAAATGATTTTTATTAATTAATTATTGATTGATTGACATACTTCTTTAACAAGGAGAGCTTCCTGAACAACATCAGTGAGATTACTGTCTTGGAGCGTTGAGAGAAGTGATGGCTCTTGGAAGACATAGACAGTGACTACGTCCGTGGCCAATAAAAATAATGATGCACCATAGTACTCTGCATTGCTAATGATGTGTTTTAGTGAGTTGGGAAGTGAACCTTCCATAATATGACGAATGCCATCTGAAAAGGCAGAGTCCTGAATCACTTTCTTCAAAAAATTCAGCATTGACTTGAGTAGTGCAGCTCGTTGAGGCAAACAAGTTGTTCCATTTGGAATAAATGTTGCTGCACGACCACATACTCTATCAAACTCACTCTCCACGTCGGCATTAAACATTGCTGACGATAAGGAAGGTACCTGTCAAATAAAAAAAACAATCAATACATATTATAAATATCAAAATAAGTATAAGTTATTTAATTTTTAATTGTGGTCTTACATTATTGGAGTCAGTGTCCATCGGAATTCCTTCTCCACCAGACTCTGACAATTGAGCATTAGAATTTTGTCGACTTGTTGATGAAGCAACATTCTCTGGTATAATTTGAAATGACTGATCTCGTCGACAACTATTGACTTCCATTTCAAGTCGATTGATAAAAATTGCTAAACCATTATGCACTTGAAATGCTTGCATATCCATATTGGTGATGAGATCAATAACTCTGACAGCTCGAGTCACAAACTAGAAAAAAATCAAAATCATTAATTATTATCATCAAATTAAAATAATTTTTTACACTCACTGTAATGTGCTCAACATCCACAGCATTCCAACTAACAACTTTTAGTAGACTCTCCAACATTCCGCAATTCACTAGTGCCTCACCACCCAACTCATAACTAGCCAAATGGTACAAAAAGCTAAATAAGGCTGTAGCTAAACATAAAGGATATGGCTCATTATTGATGCTTGGTTGTAATTGTTGCTGTGATGATGATTGCTGTTGTTCACCACCAGCTGATGATGATGATGATGATGACTTGAGATATCCATTAAGTGATGTTAGACCAGAAATACAACTACGAACCATCATTGGTAAAAAGCCATGGTAAGAGCCAGCTCCAGTGACATCAATGATACTTGGAAAATTCTGAGCTCTGTCTAAATGAATTATAGAAGTCAGAGTTCTGAGGGCAGTTGCTTTGATTTCACATGTTGAATTTCCTTCCAACTCCAGAATGTCAACGAGCTCTTCCATTAGTCCATTGTATAGTAATTGATGAATATTGTCTTGAATTGCATTAGCGTAGACGAGAATAGAGAGTGCTTGGAGCCGAGCTTGGACGCACATTGTTCGACCTACGTAGTCTGGGAAGTGGTAAGCCAGTCTTATATGAGTGAACAAAAGTATCTGAAGAAAATGTAAATAATTATTAGCATCATCGTCATCAAGAGATAATTAGTTATTTTTTTTATAATTTAATTACCTGTTTATCCAATGGAATTTCATAATTCTCAAGTAACTCATCCATAATTTGCGATGGTGATTGACCACGAGTATGAATTTTGTCTAGATGAATAACAACTAGATTATCTTTTCCACGAATATCTCCAGGTTTTAAAAATTCTTTCATAAATTCCAAATGGATACTCGTTGCTTTAGCCGGAAATGACTATACAAGAGAAAGAAAGAGAGACATAATCATTATTTTTCTTAAGTTAAGTATTAAGTTCTTACAGTTAGAGGCAGAGGACGGCAACAAAAAGCTAGGCCATAACCAGCCTCTTTTCCACCCCAACTCTCAGCAAGATAAGTGAGTCTTTCCAGTAAAACTTCACGCTTTTCATCCGAAAGTCTTGTAAGAAAATTACTTCGCTTACTAAACATGTAGAGGAGTTGAAGAGCTTCTAGAATTAAATAGAGGTCTGAGGATGTCAACAATGTTGTTAGATGTTCCATCGAGTTGTATAGATTTCGTGAGAATGAGTGTTCGATTAGTAGCGTTGTGACACGAAGCACATTCAGCACACATTTCTTCAGCTAATAATAATAATAATAAAACAATTAATAAATAATACATAGAAATTATAAAATTATAGATAGTTTTATGATAAATCTTACTTCAGCATTATTGCTATCATCACAACGTAGAGCCCAGCTTTTAGTAGGGCGTTCAGCTGCTGACTCAAGAACAGAGTCAAACAAGTCAAGAACTTCTATCCAATGATACAACTCACATTTCCCATAAGTCCATGTTGAGATTTGTTGTAGCTCACTACAAAGTTCTTCTGTACTTCGACATGCTTTTAATTTGTCGATAAGTACTTTACAATCCGGAGGCTACAAACACACAACAACATTAATTAGACTCGCAAATTAGTATATAATAATCTCTGTAGTTGACTCACCACCTCGGTGGTGCTCCGTTTGATTTTACTTCTATCAATCTTCATATTTTTTGATTATGTCATCTTTCTCTCTGCTTCAGCACAGAAGAAGAACACGAAGGACAATTTTTTCTTAAAATTCTTCAGCTATAGCGATCTATCTTATCTTTAAACAAATTTATTTTTTAAAATAAACCTCTACCACTTTTAGAATTATTTTTTTCACTTGTTTGTATTATGTCTTCACTTTTGAAATCTAAAAATAAACAAAAAATAATAAAGTTGATTAGTAAACAATAATTCTTATCAGCAATAATAATATGACACCATCGCATTTGTCTTATCACTCATCATCATCATCACATGTTACACTTAAAACGTAGCACGAGAGAGAGAGAGTCAATGCTCTTAAGTCAATAATAGAAAAAAATGTATTATATTAAAAATGTCACGTCAGCTAATATTTTCTTGCTTCAGTTGCATTATTATAATCAATGTATTTTTTTTGGAATCAAATTACATACTCCAGTCAAAACGTCTTATACATTTTTGACTCATGATATTATTATCAAGACTGCATAATAAATAAACATTTGAAATCAATCTTCTAAACTGAATTATCTATCTATCTATCTCTCTCTCATAGTTGCTATTCTTTGAATTCAATTCAATAGACGTCCAGATTAAATGATAAAAAAAATTCTTTAGTTTTCGTCCTTGAATCTTTCTACAGTACACTTTTATCACAGCTAATCATCAAGTCCTACATATTTTTCTCCAATTCCAGAAAAGAATGTGAGCTATGATAAAAATCATCAACTCAGTTTTTTTTATCATCTTCGCCAATCAGAAAAATGTGATGACAAAAATCACCAATAATTTTTATACCACCAAAAATCATCATCCTATTATTACTTTTGTACCAAAAATTATTTACTCTTGAAAAAAATGTGATGGCAAAAAAAAATTTAATGTCATCTTGATGATGTTATTAAAAAAATTCGTTACCAATATTTTCTGCTATTTAATTAAAATGTACCTAATTAAAACTCTAATTAAAAATCCTAAAAAGGTCAACAGAAAAATGATGATTAAATTTCTTTACGTTTTTTAAGGCTTAAAGTTTTTTCTTTTTTCCGCCACACAGAGAAAAATTACGGAACTTTTTTTCTTAACTAAAAATGCTTATATAGCTTAAGAAAATCTTGAAACAAATCCTTGAGGAAAAAAATAGGAAATCAGTTAAAACTAACGTTGATTATGTGCTAAGAGATTGAAGAAGATGAGATTTGATATTGAAGAAGATGCACTACAATATTTTTATACTTTGTATTTACAACTACACACACTGCTGTCAAGTCAGCTAGGGCTTTAGCATTGGTGAGCCATGCTAACAAACGTTAGATATGCAACAGTGTGATGGCTGACTTATGACTTTGGATTTTAAATTATTTTCTCTCTTGTTGACAATCAGTCCACTTACAAAAGTAAATGGACCCTGTACACGGAAAGGTTCTTTTTTCAATGACAACGGAGACAAGTGATGACGATGGCAGAAAATATGCAAAATTTTTGACTTACCTTTTTCGTCAGCTCTTTGGCTCAAATGAAAACACTTTTTGCCACGATGAAGAAATATGAGTGAGAATATCACAGAGAATGATACGTACAAATTCGCCTCTAGTTTATTATAAGGAAAATAGATGGCGCCCTCGCATCAATTTAAAACTCGAACTTTGTTCACTTTGCAAGTGATGCATCAAAAAATTGGTGACTTACTTATTTTTAGAAAGAAATTAGAGTCCTGATGTTTAATAAACTCAAAACTAATTCCAGTAGACTTCATGACTTGTCTTTTACAGCTATTGACCAATAGTTGAAGGGCTTTATTGAGTGTCCAGGAGAGCTTCTTCTAGTCTTGAGCATATGGGTTATTGAACCACACTAAATACAAATTAATGACAAACACTCACTTTTCTAAGCTTTTAAGTAAGCTGAAATGCCGTCCAGTTTAACTGAACAAAAAGATATTATAATATTTTAATAATTGCAAAGTGATGATGATGTGATGAGAAAAAAAATAATAAAAGTTTTGTTATTTTGTATATAATGAAATGTGATGATTTCTCTTGTACAATTTAATTACATGATTTTCAATTACAATTTCTTTCGGCTATATATATATACTTCTATTAGTTAAGCCTGTTGTACAATATTAAGATTTTTTTAGTTCATTTCTCACTAACGATTTTACGAAATGACAAGACACTAGCTAAATAATTTGTGTAGTAACTGAAATAAATTCTTTGATCAGCATTTATATATATAATGAATTACATTTTTTTTTTAAATTTGTTACTTTGTATTAGGCTATTCATTTTTTTTGAATGACTATTATTTCTTTACTTCCTTGTCTAGGTCAGTAATTAAATCTGTTAGTTTATTGTAGAGTCGACGAGCTCCTTTGGACTCTTGCACCTTCTGCAAAAATTTTAAAACACATAATTACTATTAATAATCTGTATAGTTATTTACAAATTAATTAAATTAGAAATAGAGTCTTACGTTAGTTCTAGCCTCTGCTTGGACTTCAGCCAAATCTATAATAAAAAAATTATTATTAAGTTAGCTTCAAAATTCATTGACTTGATCTTTTTATTTCAAAACTTTACCTTCCAAGTCTTCTTTATAGTCAGCCATTTCTTCTTTGAGGTCTTGAATTTCTTCAAGGTCCAACTTGAGTTTTTCTTCTGGGCTCATACTATCAATTGCACTCTCAATTTTTGCAATGTCTTCCTCTGTTAGCCGCCTCGCCTAATTAATTAATAGTGACATGACAATAAGTATTGGATTCTTTAAATTAATGATTAAATAAGTAGTACCTGTAATGAGTCAGCAGCTGGGTGAGGAACCCTTCTGGAAAGTCTACGAATTACTACGCCAGCCACACTACTTCGAGCAACTTGAGCCTCTTGTCGCTTCTCAGGACCAAGAATTGTTGATAATGGAGGCAAAGGCTCAGGAACTGCGGGTGAGTCAGGTGCTGAGGAAATGGACACATCTTCGAGTTCCTTAGATATTTTCTGTACCTCCTCACTACTTTCAGCAATACTCTCTTCTATAACGATATATATAAATCAACAAATATATGATATACAATATTACTAAAGTAAATAAATAATTATTATTCTTACCAATTCTAGGCTCTCCTTCCTTCTTCTCTTTCCTTCGTTCCATTCTCTCTTCTTTAATTTTCTTTTCTTCTTCACGAAGTAATTCAATTCTCGTCTTGTTCTCAACTTTGCCTTCACGTTCTCCTATCGCAGCTTTAGTTTGTAAAGCCTAGAGAGAAGAGAGAAAATATTAGCTTTAGATAAAAATACAAACCAATAAATTATTTTTTAAAACTTACAGCGGCGTCTGGCAGTGCAGATAATGTTGCTTGAAGTTGAACTGAGACAGGTAGGTCATCTGAAAGATAAATAGCCCGAGAAAGAAGAAGAAGAGATGGTGGAACTTTTTCATGAAGTGATAATTCTAGCCATTGTTCTAATTGTCGGCGAAGTCTAGCTTCTGGAACACCATAGGCTCTCATTCCACGAAGTTTACATGCCTGCTGCAACTCTTCTACATTCATTGAGTCAATACCTTCTGCTTCTATCACCTAAAAAAAATAAATCGTTTAGAATTTTATATGATGATGTATAAAATATAATTGGTCTTACTTTGTCATCTGCAGCTAAACTACGAAGTTTCATTCGTAATTGAAAACGTAATAGTGTTGTATTGCCTAAAGAAAAAAAATACATTGGTAGAAATTTTAGAAAATGGCATATAATAAAATGCTGTTTTTGTTGCTGTTACCTATCGGTGGCACTTCTAGTACTCGACAAATTGCCATCAACTGTGGACGAGATAATGAGTCAAGTGTAATTTCATCTTCAAACAATTTACTAAATTTCATGATCTCTTCATTGGTCACTTCATCACCAGATGTTCTGATCTAATAATAAAAATAATAATTAGTCATCATCATCACTATCTTATATAAATATCATGTAGCATACCTTTTGAAAAAAATCAGCAAAGTCTTTGGCCATTTGTGAAGATCGTCCTTTAGATTGCACTGCCATATCATCCAAAGTCTCTTGAAGAAACTTTGCCATTTCCAATTTCACTTTAAATTGAGCTTTCATTTTAACTTGCTGTTGTTCATCAAAAGAAAATTAATTAAATTCCACAAAAACTTTTTACATTACCAATTACTAATTACCTTGTCACTAGTTGTTTGAAAAGTTGATGGCAACATTCCTGGGAACAATTTTAAAAACACTGGCAGCAACAACTCCATGAATGGAACAATAATAAAAACAGAAAATGGAACTAGACGAAATAGATCTGATGTAGTTCGAATCAATTGTCGATGCTCACGTCTTGTTAATGATTTCCCATTTAATATTCTCCATACTAATTTTGTTGAAATTTTAATGTCAATGAACAAGAGTCTGAATCCATGATAGTAATGTAATATCTACAAAACAACAATCATAATCAACATAATCATAATCATCATCGTCATCAACGTCAATGAAATATTATTATTATTATTACCTCATCTTCAATCTTTTTCCAAATGGAACGCTTGGGAACTGGAACAACGAGATTTTCTTCCAAAGCTTTGACAGTCTCTTCAACTTTTGATGAAGCTTTGTTACTATTTGTTTCTCTGTCACCAGCTGATTGTTGCGTTGTATGAACAAATCTCACTTGATTATGATGATGTGATGATGAAAAAGATGACGAAATAAGGGAGCCACGTTGATGATGTTGACCTGACCCGCAGGCATTGTAGAATGAGCGCTCGTGACAAATAAATGCGGCTGTGATGACGCGAGGATTTCTAACTAAGGTTGACAAGAGGAGTTCTTCAGGTGAGCCATTAATTACTAATTGGTGATGTGGTCGTCGTACAAAATGATATAAAAACTTGACATTTCGGATTTGTTGCACCATCATCCTGCTAGTGCGTGTACACCTAACGTAAACTGAAATTGAATTGAAGATTGAGGAACAGATGAGTCAAGTGCCAATAACTACACGTGATAGCCAACTGGACGTTATTGGCGCGGAAGGAGTCACTTTCCCTCGCGATTTTTTTTTCTATTTCATATTATTTTGTTATTTTTGCTACAAGAAAGTTTTTTTTTGATTAAGAATTAATTCAATTAAGATGACAGAAGTTAAAACTGGTACAGAAATCTATAATGAGGCTATGGTCAAGTTTTCATCTGATAATGGAGAGGACTTGATGGTTTTTAGTAATATTCCGGACAAGTGCAAAAATGGACCATGCTATGTTGGAATTGATGAGGTACTATAATTATATTTCGAATAAAGTAATTGCTGATGAGGTTAATTGATTACATATATAAACGACTTCTGTTTATTGTTAATTAAAAATTGAAATTATATTTGTAAATGTACTTAGAATTTCAAGTCAAATCACTGATACTAATTAATATGTTTTCGTAATTTCAGGCAGGTCGTGGTCCCGTGTTAGGTAATTACTTTTTAAATTGTATAAATCATTAATACTTTATGGGAATCTTGTATATAATTAATTCTTGTTTGGTGATTTGGAATTTTAGGTCCAATGGTTTATGGAATTTTTTGCTGTGCAGTAGACGAAACTAAAGGATTCTCAACCTCTGATAACAACCCACCACTTTTACTCTTGGACGAAATCAAAAAACTAAATGACTCAAAACAGCTAACAGAAAAAGTTCGTGAAGAGATTTTTGAGCAAGTTCGTGACGAAGACAGTAATTGTATTGCATTTGGTCTTAAACTCATTTCACCAAGACAAATTTCCATGAAGAGTTTTCGAAGACAAAAATATAGTTTGAATGAAGTCTCTCATACAGCAGCCATTGAATTGATTCAAGGATTATGTGATCGTGGTGTTAAAATTCATAAAGTTTTCGTTGACACTGTTGGTCCAATGGAAATTTATCAAGTAAGAGCTATTATTAAAAAAATTGTGATTATAATATTAACTAATGTATAAACTTTTGTAATTTATATAGAAAAAACTGGAAGGATTATTTCCTGATTTGTCTTTCAAAGTTGATAAGAAGGCTGATTCTAAATACAAAGTTGTTAGTGCGGCAAGTATTTGTGCTAAGGTTGCAAGAGATCAAGCGTTAAGAGAATGGAAATATGGTGAAAATGTTAATTTGGGATCGACTGATAGTTGTGGCAGTGGTTATCCTGGAGGTATGAATATATACTTTACATTAATTATAATAGTAATAATAATAATTAATCATTATTAATCTAAAATTGCTACTCTTTTTTTTAGATCCAGTCACCAAAACATTTATTAGAAAAAATATTGATCCAGTATTTGGATTTCCTAACGTTGTCCGTGACAGTTGGAAAACATCAGAGAAACTTTTGGAGAAATGTGCAGTCAAAGTCAAATGGTATTATTTATATTAATCTATGATATTGTAGAATTTATTTTTATATATCATTTTTATTATTATTATTTAAATACAGGGAAAGTGCAGAAGAAACTGCAGACGTCGCAACTCCAAAAATCTCCCGATTCTTTTCTAAAGTGAATAAGGATAGTAAAGACACAGTCAAGAAAGTTGGAGTTATGAAACCAAAATCTCAGTTTTTCAAGTACAGAGCTCTTCGTAGTACTAAAGCTATTCTTTGATGATAATGCAGCTCAATAATTAATTAACTATCATATACTAATTAATCTTTTATCTTTTAATTAATATTACCTGAGCTATTCACAAATGTAAAGTAAGTAGCTATATTAAAATATTATTCTGTTGAGTTTTGTACGTATTTGAATAATAAATCATTTTACTCTTTATGTACTCTACTACTATCAGCCAAATTCATCTACTAGTTTACGGAATTACGGTCCAATGTGTTATGTTGCATAAATGAAAGCAAAAGTAGTTTTATATGTCTCAAATATCCCCATAAGCACTATATACTCTTCTGTTGTTGCACAATGGCAACAATAGAGATTTTTTGCTCCTACTTTGTTGGGGTGCATTTCATTGATGCATGAACTGTTCTCTTTGGTGTGTTGTTCACATTTGAGTCTGATTCATCAAATTGTGAAGTGCATTGTGCTCTCACAGTGCTCACTCACATTTATTACCAAAATTTTTTTTCAACATCCTGTGTGCATTAGTTTACTTTTCCTAGATATTAGTCATCATTGACCAAAGACACAAAATTTTAATAGCCCAATTCTCTTTGCTTCACTCTGTAGTCATAATACACTTGCTGAGACAAACTAATTTTATTAATGTATTAGTTAGTATACTGTCGTCTTGTGCGTGACATTCTTAACATTTTTTATTTTATTACAGTGTCAGTTTTGTGATCTATGTCAGTATAACTTTTTGCATTGAGTAAAGATCATCATCATCATCACCAAATTATTCAGAAATCAGGTTCCAACAACAACAACAACTTTTTTTGTCTTTAGAAGCATTCTCCAATACAATTCCGTATATATACGAAATTCTTCTAAGAACAGAGTAGATAAGTAGCTAAATACTTGTTTTTCAAAAGTTTTCCTCACTCTGTAATTTCTGTGCAAAAGTGAACTTGATGTTGTCAGTCATGGCCCAAGTTGAAACGACTCAGAAAGTCTCTTTTAAGTGTTTTACTAGACTCAAAAGTTATCATTGACAATTGTCATTAGCATGTAATTAGTCTTAGCATTGTTTCTTTCCTTGCTCAAATAAGTGTTAAAAAAGGCGTCGCTCTTATAAAGTCTTGTAAAGAATTGTCTTTGCTTCTAAACCGTGACGATTTTTTAACATTTTTAGTTTCTACAATTGCTCCAAGAGTCGTATGTAGTTCTATTATAAAGACAGGACAGTGGTCTATAACTTAAGTTCAGAGTCTCATTTTAATAGAAACTACTTGTGACAAAAAATTAGATTATGTTAATCAGTCTTGTTACTAAAACAAGACTCCTCTTATATAAAGTGGTGCAACTATGTAATTCTTAAAGAGCTAGGTAACAAGTTAAAGAGTCAAGATGTTGACGGAGTGTCTCAACGTAAAACTAGGCTTTCCAAAGCTTAGAAAGTCTACAACAACAATTTGTCATCATGGGCCAGTTAGTGCTACAGTGTTTGCTGACAAATTAGAGCCAATGCAATTCAATCCAATTGTCAGACCTGAGTTAATAAGAATGACAGATCAACAACCACAACCAGTGAAACGAGTGAGAATTAAGAGCCGAGGAAATAGAGGAATTGCCAAAGCTAATTTATTGAAGGCACTCTCATCCGGGTAAATTAACAACAACAGACTTTTGATTTAGTAGTATGGTCTAAAAAGAAACGCAATTGCTGAAACATGTCAGGATAATATGTTATGAAAAATAAGTTATTAACCTCTGGTAAAAAAATACAACTAGCATCAATTGATATATGAAGTCAATTTATGTGATTAAATTATGTGCATACTAATGCACAATTGAAACTCTAACTTATAATTCAATTCAACAGTTCAGTACTTGTGAACTACAAATAGAAATTGAGCTATAAATATATGCTACTGGTTGCATTTTAAATTGTCTCCTGTCATCATGTCAGATTGTCACAGAGAAGATTTTTAGAATAAATTAGCAGCATCAACAGTTCAACTCTCACTTTTTATTCTAAATTCATTTTTTTACTATTACATAAAAGTGACTGTAGTTTATTTAAATCAAATGTGCATACATATACAAATTACATGAGACGTGTGAAGAGAAACTTTTTTCAAACTATTTTTTTACTTAATAGTCTATTAGTTGAGATTCTTGAGAAATGTAAATGACTAATTAGCTAACAGAGCTCTAGAATGCTCTTTAAATTAAATTATGAGTTGCAGTCCAATTAAGCACAGCTATTTATCTATTTTTATGCATTATGTTGCACTAAAAGTTGAAGTACATTTGATTATAAGAAAAATCTTTAATCGTCATTGGCCGCTAGTGTCATAATCCTCATTTAATCATTATTACATAATGAGAGAATTAATTGTTGCTACTCAAGTTCATTGCAAGCAAAAATGCCATTGCAACTCAATATAGGACTATATAATGTAGGTAAGCTATACATAGCTATAAGTATATAGTGAGAAGAGGTACTTTTTCGCATCAATGAGCTAAACTGTAAAATTAACTGAGTATAAACATTTAAAAAAAACATATTATCTATGTTTACTGCAAATGTGAAGATTTATGTACTTTGCACTGCTGTCAGTAGCTCTTACTTTAGAACTTTGAAATTATCTATCAAGTCAGATTTGTAGAAAAATTCAGATTAGCTGACTGTTGCATAAAACAACTATTGAAATTGAGAGTAGCATGAGATGGTGAGCTGAGATGATGTAACGCAAGATGCAAAAATTGTGAGACCACGTTTTTAACTACTATATATGCATGTTAGCGCATTCTATTAAAATCTAATGATCAATGACATCCTGTATAATTCTACTGACTCTGCTGCACTCACAACTTTGCAATTTTGCATATTGTAAAAGCTGAATATTGGTTGCATTAAAATGAGGAGATGCTTAGGTTTATTTGAGCCGAGAATCTAATAGAAAGAAAAGCATAAGATTTAGACAAAAATTTAAGCTTCCAGAATTACTTCCAGCACACATCTCTTCCTAACTCTGGAATTTTGATACTGAAAAATGGGACTGAGGTTCTGCTCACGGTTTCGCGACTCATAAAATCCCATTTTTGGTATCGAAATTCCAGAGTTATAAAGAGATGTGTGCTGGAAGTAATTCTGGAATCTATATCTAAATTTTCATATTAATCTTTGTAACTTTACTTACTATAAAATTCTCTGGTCAAACAAACCTGAGTCTATCCTCTCCAGGCTTCAATAGCAAGCTCAAGGCTGCTAGATTTGGAGTCATGTATATGATATCATGATACTACGTAGAAACGGTTTCTGTCTCCAAAAGTAATTAGAATAGAGATTACTATAGAAATCACACAAGACTGCGTTTTTAAGTCAAAACTTTCCAGTCTCTGCCACAATTGTATCTCTAGAGATAAAGAAACTGAAGAAAGTATGAGTAGTAGTAAAAATGATAAGCTAATATGAAAGAATCACATGTCAGGAACCAACATGCATTTTAAAACCAATTTTCATCGTTTATATTAGTAGAAATTTCAATTAATTATTGCTATAATTTTTAGTATTAATATTCAATTTGTTATTATAAGAAATATGTCTCCATGTAGTTTGTCTATATTGAAGTATTTAAAGATTTTGAAAAGATTTTGAAAAGAGTTTTCTCATATTGTATTACTCAGAATATTCTTAATATTGTGTAAGAGTAAGAGGACGGCTTAAAAACTTTTAAAAAATTTCTTGTTGCTTTTAATTGCTATATAATAATATTGACAGACATTTGTTTATTTATTTGTGTAGGATGGAAGCAGATGTTGACGAAGGCTTTTTTGAGCGATTGTCCTCAATCCGAATCCAGTATGAAACAAGTGAACGGAAGAATATTGAAGAATTTACATTTTCCTCGCCTCATGAGCTTAGTGCTGTTGATGGGCCTCTGGCTGATCAACTTTGGCCAACGTTTGGAGGATGGAATGTATGTAATTAAATAAATTTAATATTAATTGTCATATGAATAGTTCTCTATATAATTCTGTGTTGCATTGAATTATTCCCATTCCAAAGATATTAAAAATAACTTGGAACAGTTAGCGATAAGAAAAGTGCCAATATGTCAAAAACTCAGATTGAGACACTTTGGGAAAATTGACATGACAAGAGAGTTCTTGTGTAATTGTAAACAACTCTAACTACCGTAAAACTTGCAGTAGACTGAGGTTTTAATTTTTGACCTTTTTAATTTTAGATCTACTTCTTAACATTTGGTTTTTAGATATGTTTAAGAGTAAAGTGAGTCTGAGAGAAGGTCATAGTCTCTGGACCAACTTCATTTCAATTTGAGTCAATGGACCAAGAAGAGAAATGATATCACAACCTCGGCTACGATTCCAAGTTTTACGGTAGCTCTCACTCCTCTTCTCCATATCAATATTGCTTGTCAATGCTGAATAGAGTTCAACTTGGCAGTTTTATGATAAAACATCTCTCTCTGTACTCTGTTCATTCAATTGATGAGTGAGATACGGACTCTGGACAAGAGTTCCAGTGTCTTGTCTTTTTACATATGTCTTGTCGTGTGTTGTTTCTTGTTTCTCTAGTGTCAATTCTAAATGGTGACTTATCTTTATTTATAAGAGAGCTGTCCTCTCCAGTTCAAATGACATTGAGATTCATGAGCTCACAGGAATGGCCCATAAGAAATTTCACTAGCTTAGAATGTAATGACCAAGTGACAAGAATCTAAAATTAGTATCTGGAGAAACGGCCCTTGAAATAACAGTAAAAAGCTTTCCATCTTTCTCCAGAAAACTGGACTGCATTCGAACGTAAAAGACTCTCCTGGATACTCAATAGAGCCTTTAGCTGTTAGCCAATAGTTTTGGACGGCAGGCTATGAGGTCCACTGAAATTGGCTCACTCAGAGTTCATTAAGACTTAAGTTGTCTCATGGCAAACTTTTTATTCTCTCTGTGAAAATTCAAGACTAGGTCAGCCCTGTTCTAACTTCTTGTGAGAGACATGGAGGAGGCTTAGAATGATTGGACTCAATTAACAACTCATCTTTTGATTAGTTATGAATGATGGCTTTGCAAATGCTATAGGTTAGTTTGAGCCACGTTTATGTACTCTACTAGTGTAGAATTTACACTGTAGATATAGACTCCCAACTTCTTGAATAGTGTCTCATTTTACATTGGAATGAACCGAGCAGGATATGTTGAGTAAGGACAGTATGAAACTCTGTCATCATATGTGAAGAGATCATTGGTATGTTAAAACGGCACTACTGTTGCTAAACTGAAGCTACGGTGAGATGACTACTAAAATTAGATCAGGAGTCTCATTCTCATCTTCTTTGCTCTCCCTGTTCTCCTTTCCTATTCTCACTATAGTCAGTTGCTAAATGAAGACTCACATGAACTGAGCTTCCCGAACCGAATTTTCACACTTTATATATAAACTCAAGTGTTTTGTATCCCAGTGACAACAAGTAGTGCATTTTGAGTTGTTTTGTGTTGTTCACTTGTAAATTGGGTCAGCTGAAGAATTAGCAAAACTTTGTGTCTCATCTCTAGAGAAAATTAGTTTTAAAAGTCTCAGACGGTTTATTTCTTCTATCTTGTCTCGCTCACAGTTGTTAAAGGGTAGTCTCTAAGAAAATGTTGATTCAAGTTTTGAGTATCAGTTGTCAATCACTCACTATAAATTAGCCCAATATTAAATTATATTGGTCGGTTTACTATATATATTTAGTTGAGTGTAAAATTGTGATTGTCAGTTATGGTGACAGAGACTGAGACGCCTGTAGCCACTGCAAGAAAGATGAGTCGAATCAAAATTCTAAGACGTAGTTTTGCATCCCGGCGTTTCGACTCTTCAGAGCAAGATTCTTTTTCTGGTGGTGGAGGAAATGCTCATACTCTTAGACGAAAAGTGACAGTAGGTTCACAATCTATTTACTTTTTTCTAAGGTCATAAGAACTTAAGAAATTTGGAGCCCTAAGCTCGTCCACAACTAACTATTGGCCAATAGCTAAAGGCTCTATTTGAGTGTCCAGTAGAGTCTCTGAGTCTTGGTCATGTTGGTCACTGATAACCACGGCAAATAACCTTCAACACTCCCTTTCCTACTTTTAAGCTGGAATTATCTCCAGTCTTATAGAAATGGAAGGTTTTTACTGTCATTTCACTTGGTTGTTTCTAAAAGAAACTTTCTTCAAATAATAATTTTAATCTCAGATCATTTGCCATTAATTTCTGAACTAATTACTTAAGGCATTAGTATAGTTTAGCATGACAGCATTTACTTAATTAATTGAATAGTTAATTGAGTATTTTGTTTTCTGACAGATTGACGACTTGTACAGTGAAGTCCTGTACGCTCTAGTCCATCACACGTGTCAAAAGCCCTCAAGTGTTGGGAGTAGTGGTGGCAATGGCAGTGAGAGTGATCCACTGATAGCTCACCTTCAACAAGTATTTCACATTGACAATGACAAGCATGGAAAACTTGTTGCTGCTGCAAGGGAGAAACAGGTACACTAAATAAATAATACAGCGACTTATTCTATATATCATTTTGCCTTGATCTCTTACGTAAATCTTAGTCTTGAAAATTCATTGACATCATGAGTCTTAATTTGTACTGCATGCGACAATTGCCAATTGAAAAAGAGCATTGCTAAAGCAGAATAGAGCAAATCAGGCACATCAATCAAAGACCAAAAGTCAAAGGTCTTTTCCCTTCTATCTTACAGTATATCATTCAGTGATAACTCTTATATAGCTTACCATAAAACTTGGAGTAGTAGACAAGTACCCTTTCTTCTTATAGTAAATATATTGACAAATACTAAGTAGCAAATATAAAGGTAAAGACTACAAAACCTCACAGGTCTCTACTACAAGTTTTACGGTATAAATAGGAGTCTTGGTTAAGTGAGTTGACACGGTTGATAGGGAACTGAGCAAGAGTCACAGGTTAATTACAACAGCACTGTTTGCCTCTAAGAAACATGAGTAGAAAGATTAGCTCTTGCATTGCAATTTAACTCTAAGAAGATTGGCTCAAGTTTCCATAAGACATTTAGCAGTCTCGCTAAAGCACTAAATGTAATCTATGCATTTTTAGTTATACAATCAAAATAACATAACAGTCTTAAGTGTCAACTTTGACTCTTGCATCAAAGTCCGTCTTCACTCTTGTACGTTAGCTATAGAATGCAATGGAACATCCTTATTACACAATAAGACATATATAGTATACGCTAATTGTCACCTTTTTATTTTGACTATCGCATCATTTTAAAGTTTAGAGAGCACACTTGAGATTCTGCCAAAAATCACTAAAGAGAAAAAGTGAAGATTCTCTTAGGTTTTTACATTAAGCATATTCATTCATCTATAGTAAACATTTAGCATTTTGGTAAACAATCAAAAAGAAGAAGAGTTAGATCAAGTCCTGTTTTTCTCAGTTGTCTCTCACTACAGCTACAAACATATCACTACTATAGCCCACATAGATGATAAATTAATATAGAAGAAGAGTCCTGCTGACCTTGTTCCCAGTTGAAAATGAAACTACTCAAGGTCAATTTATTGGACAGTACTACGAGCTACATCAACAGGGCTACTGGCTACTAAATATGTATACAATATAGTCTATAAGCTTAGAATGTACATTTTTAACAAGTTTTAAGGTACTTGGCCACAATTTGCATATTAAACTACAATAAGGAATTACAATTGACTTTTCCATGTAACCTCTTCTTCTTGCTCATTAATCGTGTATGTAAATTAATAATTTCGGCATTTTGTTTTATTCTTTTTATTTTTCATGTAATGATGACAGCCACCGTCATTAGTACTAAACTTGGAAGTTGTTGAAGCTCAAGGACTCAAGGGCAAAGATGTTAATGGCAAGTGTCTACATTTATATTTCTTTTATGCTATAAGTTTTTAAGTTATATAACGCCACTTTAATTAATGAATGCAACTATTAATTACTAATAATTTACAACAGGGTTAAGTGATCCATTTTGCACATTGTTCGTCTCACCCAGACAGAAACATAATACGTCAATGAAACCAGAAACTCTCAATCCCGTTTGGAGAGAGTACTTCTCATTGTAAGTCTACATACAGACGTCTACAATACTAGTAAATCAAAAGAATTGATTTTTGATTTATATTTATGTCATTGCTTTAATTGTAGCCCAGTCACAAGTGCTGATGAAGACATCCTCCACATTGAAGTTTGGGATTATGACCCAGAAGAAACTTTGGCTGACAAAATGCGACGATTTAGTGAAGTGAAATCAACTCGAGGACTGAGAATTCTTATGAAGGAAATTGCTTTGGTTGCTTCAACTGGAAAGCAAACACACGAGTTCCTAGGCTGTCTCAAAATACCCCTCAAGGTAAAAATATATATAGAGTCATTAGAATAAAAACTTGAGAAAACTTAAGGGATTACTAATTTTTATTTTTTTTCTTCTTTTTTTTAGAACATTCCACCAGAAGGCTTAGAGAAATGGTTCGCTCTCGAAAGTCGAAATGGCAACGGTCACAAGAAAAAAGGCGACGTCCACTTACGAATGGCTTTAGGAGCAGAGAAAGAAAAGAAAGTTGCAGCTCAAGAGTATCGTCATGTTCTTCACTTAATGCTAGTCCACGAGCTCGATGAAGAAAATGTTGAAGCTCACGAGTGGGATGGAAATTTTGCCAAGTACTCTGAACTTATTCTTCGACGTCTACAACTTCAAGGTGGACTTACAGCCAAAGATATTGATGTAAGCAAATGGCAAGTTTTTACCCGAGTTCAATGTGAACATCCTCTCAATGCCAAAATCTTTCCACCATTACTTCAGTCTATTGTGGACCATGTCAAGTCTCAATCTATTGCTGAAGATGATGTAAGACTCTTAAATTTTATTTCCAAAGTCTCATTTAATTCTCATATAAAAATTTAATACAGGTGAGAAAATTTTGGTTTGCAACTGAGCGACTGGTAGAAAACTTTACAGCTTTTTTTAAAAATATTCATCAGTGCTTCCTCACAAGTTCCAATACAGCAGCGCAAACTTATTATATGCTGAGGTATTAAATATATAGTTCACTATTTTCTTGAATGGGTCTAATTATTAATCTATTTGTCATTTGTGTGATAGAACGTTAGACTTATTGAAAATGCATTTGCTGACGAGACAGCCACCAATAAATACAGCCAGTATGGAATTTAGTAGAGTTACTGTTGACTTTATTATTGAAAAGACAGAAAATGCTATCGCCCGAGGAGCTCATGAGTTGTAAGCCAAAAAAAATTTATTAAATATGTCATCGACTAATTAATTATTAATTTATTTATTGCTCTAGGTTTTGTAGCATTATGCAAAGTGATTCGAATTCAAGTGAGTCACAATTAGAGCATATGATTAAAGTTGGACAACTTCTCATCTCTGATTTGAGGAAGGGCCTTGAGAACATTCGCTGTATATTCAAAGAGTATGTTTTTTTAATTAGTCAATTGTAATTAGTATCAGTATTAAAAATATGGATCAAATATAGTATTGAACGACCGGCAATTTGTCCTTGTCACTAAACCTGCAAACGTATTTCCATTTCCGTTACTAATCACTCTCTATTCTCTCATTTGTCAAAGCCTTACGTATAGTCTATTGACTTCTAAACGACAATATTTTAGTAAAATTTTTGAAGAGTTGAGAGATGAGAGTACTATGGAATGTCAAGACCGAGACCTTGACAATGACAATCTAAAGCAAATTGAGTTAAAACTTGCAATAGAACCTGACGTTCTAAATTTGGTCAAGAGTCTCTATATTACTTAACATTTTGTTGTTATTTAGTTAGCTGTTATTTTTTAATGATTTGTAGATGTCTTGGGATTGAGTACTATGACATCACTTATCTCGTTTATGATGAAAAGGTATTTAATTTAAACTCTTATATTATATTCTAATTTAAATTCCTCGTGTCTAATGTCACATTTTTGTCATTAGTATTCAGAAGTAGTAAAGCCGGTGGTGGAAGAAATTTGTGCCAATTTAAAGAAACTCGATTTACGACTGGACGATGGGATATTTGAAGATAAAGACATTCTTATGGGCACGACGCTCTTTGAGCTCTACTTGGCCGTCAAACAATTTGCAGAGTAAGTTAATTTTATTTGGACTCGTATGATGTAACAAGAGAAATGTGCTAATGAAGATCTAAATTTTATTTCCTGTAGCCTCTCTTCTGAAATGAGTACGCCAAGCACTGACCTATGCATTGCTGGCTCATTCCACACGTGGTTTCATATGAGTGTCGTCCAATGGTTGGACATTGCTTGTTGTAAAGCTATGAATCGAATTAAAAAAGCTGTCCATTTAGACACTCTTCGCTCTGTTGACAACATGGTACAATTTAGCTCCTCGGCAGTTGACACTGCTCATATCTTCCATCAAGTAAATCTCTCTCTCTCTCTCATGTCATTATTGGTCTATGATTTATTGAAAAATAATTTCCAATTTTTTGATTGTCAGATCCAAATTTTCTGGAGCCAATTAGCTTGGCCTGAAGTCGAAGGCTCGTATACATTCATTGCTAAAATCCTGGATGATTTATGTCGCTGTATGATTTACTATGCTGAAATCACTTGTGATAAAGTGGAACAAGTTGAAAAAGGGCAAGAGGAGAAATATGAAATTTCTGATGAGGTATTATACAACGTCATATTAATTAAGCTGTTAATTAAGAATACTAATTAATTCTTTTTTTAATAGTTATGCCTTGCCATTAATAATATTGAGTGGGTGGCAATGGAGTTGATGCCCATTAGTGAGAAATTAGGAATGACAGAGATTCTGAGTCAAATGGCAATAAAACATGGTCCACTAATTGCTAATCAATGTCGAGCTACTTTAACCACTGTTATGGATAATGCTATTGAAAATGTTAATAATAAGATTGTCGAGGTTTTGGAAACTGTTGGTGATAAGGTATATTTTAAAATCTCTAAGCTCAATTAATTTAATTGTTAATTTTATAAATTGACTTTTATATGTAACAGATGAGACCAGTGATTCATTTCCTATTACTTGAAGGCTCAGAGACTGAAACTAATGATGTTGATGGTGTTGAGAAATTAATGAAATATTTGGATAAAAATTTGATTAAGTTAAAAAATAAATTAACACCAGAGACTTTTGATAAAGTCTTTACTATCATTTGGGAAAATGCTTCGATTGCTCTTAAGGAGTTGATTCGTACGAATATTGAAGTAAGTTGTCACCATTTACTTCAAAACTAAAATTTAATTCTAATGCAATTTTTATTTGTTGGGTCATTGTAGAAACGAAGAGCTCCCAGTTTTTTCAAGCAGATTCATCAAATGCTTCAAATCCTTACAAACTTTTTCTACCCTTATGGGACAAAAGAGATTGAGACCGTGTATAATTCTAATATACGAGAAATTCAAGATTTAATTGGGCTATATGGAGCTTCAACACCGGAGCTAATTATTAAATATACTCAGGAGAGATATCAAAGTCAAAAGAGCAGTACAATTAAAACGGCGGAGCTTGGAATGCTTACAATTAGAACTCACTACTGTGAAGACATTCGCACGGTCCGTATTGAAATTCTGAATTCAAGAAAGCTCCGACCTCATGATGCTAATTGTAAGTCCAATCTAAATAAATAATAAATGATCAAGTGAATTTAATCTAATTTTTTCTTACATTTTAATTTCTTCTCCAGCTCAATGTGATCCATATGTCAAAGTGAAAATAATTCCTGAAGACTTTTATCCTAATGCTCCCAAGTTTAAAACTAAAGTGAAGAAACGTACAGTCTTTCCTCTATTTGATGAAACCTTTTCAATGTGAGATTAACAATTAAACATCTAATTATATAATGTAAATAATAATGAATTGCTTTGTAGGGTTTTGAGACCAGATGAAATGTCCACAGCAGGCTTTCTTCATTTTACAGTAAAAGATCATGACATATTTAGCCGTAACAATTTCCTTGGTGAATGTTTTCTTCCATTGGACGCTATTCCTTTCACTCCTTCTGGAACAAGGCTTCAGGATTTGCCACAAATTAATTTGATTCTCACTCTCCCAAATCCAAAGGTGGCTACTAGTTCTCAACTTATTTTACAAGCGTTAGAAAATCGTCATTGGGATAAGACTGCGACAGAATTTGTGAAAAAGGAAAAGCTTAAGTTTTCTTCTTCTGGCTCTCCAGTACTTTCAGATTGACAACATAAATAAAAATATTATATATATGTACAGCTTAAATGTGGCATGTTGATACTAATTTTAGTTTAAATCTAGTCTACTCGTATACACACTCGTACACGTCGTTCTATATATATATATATAGTTAAAAATACAATAAAAGCTAAATTTACATATTTGACATTTTGCTACTTAATGTCATTTCCTACATGATGTAAAAATACTTTGTCGTTGGTGGGTCGGTGAGAAGAGTCTGAATTGTTAAGTGCTTTCATACTATAATTTAAATAAACTGTGTTATAAAGTTGAGAGTTTTTTTTACGTCGGATTTTATTTACATTATTAGTTCATGGCAAAAAGGTAAATGGCACATAAAATAATAAGCATTACATCAGGAATGGCCCAGTAAGAAATTTCATTGAAAATCACTATTGCTTTAACTAGCTCAGAATGTAATGGACAATTGATAAGATGTTAAAATTAGACTCTGGAGAAATGTCCGAGTGAAAACCTTTCCAAACCAACTCGGCTATTAATTATATAAGAAATTGAGTGTGGAATTTCATTTCAAGTGGTTCTCAGGAGTGGCTAAGAATTTACTCAACACTAGAACTTTTCAATGAAATTCCATCAAAGTCATTCCTGACTCAGGAATCCTGAGTGTATATGGCACACAAAATAAGTTAAGTTTATTTATAATATATAGTGATCTCAAGATGCGCAAGTAGGAGCTGAGTGTCTTCTAATGAATCGAATGTTGAGTGGCTTTTTAGGAAAGAGAAGAGTGTTGTACACTTGTTCCATCGAGTCTTGTGAGTTGAGCATTTCCAGTCTAAAATTTTGAAGTATTCTACTCAGTACAGTATACATATCTTGTTCTGCAAATCTCCTTCCGGCACACATCCGAGTTCCATGTCCAAATGGAATTAGCAAGTAGGGATGTTTGGCTAGAGAGTTTTCATCACTCTCTTCTCTCAACCACCTGTTGAACATAGAAAATGTATTTTTAAATTAATCAATATTTTCAGTGGGAGCGCTTGCGCTATTTCCAAGAATAGGAGTAATTAGTTTATTACCTTTCGGGACGATAGACATTTGGATCTTTGAAGTATTTGTCAGAGCGAAATTGTACAAATTGATTCAAGTCCACGTGGGTCTAGAAATACAAAACAAATGATGATATAAATGGGTATAGGAAAGTTTGAAGGAAAATAATGATGATTACGTACTCCACTGGGAATTTTGTAGTTGCCTAGTATCAAGTCAGACTGAAGGATCCTTGAAATCTCTGTTCCATTTGGGTAGAGTCTGTTGGAAAAAATTGAATTAGTTTGTAGCTGAGCTTTTAAAAGTAAAATATATGAAAAGTCTGAATTCTATCTATTTCTCTAAAATTGTGATAAGGTTTACATTAATTAAAATATTGTTGTAAAAATATAAAATAATTATTCCGTTCATTAGAAACAGCGACCTAAAACTATTTCTCATCAAAAGTTTTGCCAGAAGGAAAATGTACTGAGAGAGAGAGAGAGATAAAAAAAATCAATATTTGTATTTATAGTACCGAAATGTTTCCTTCACAGCAGCTTTGAGTAGTTGTAGCCGATTCATATCATCAACTGTGATACTTCTATTCGTGGGCACATGTTTTACTACTTCTTGGTAAATTTTCTCTTGAGCTTGAGGATGTGAGGCGAGACAGAATAAATTAAACATGAGACTTGGAGTTGTCTACAAATAAGAAAGTCAAGCTTAAATGTCAAATGTCATATGTAACAAGATTTTTTAACTAAGTAAGCCTAGTAGTACCGTGCTAAGACCATCACCAAAAAGGGAGAGAGTAATGATAAACACATCTTTTAGACTCAGGTCTTTTTTAGAAAGTAAATAGCTAATGAAACTAAACTGGTTGTCTTTCAACTCATTTCGCTTCACTAGTTCATTGATTTTGTCGATAGTATTATTCACATATCCTCCAGCCGTCCTAAAAAATGAGACATAATTATTTCTAGAGTCATAACAAACAAAGTTTTATTATCTAATCAAATGAGATCATCATCATACGTGTAGAAAAAATCTTCTGCTGCAAGAAACTTGCTCCATTTGGGTGTCGAAATTAATTTAAAAATCGGTAGAGAGAATTTAAGAATACCACCAAGAGTAAAAATGTCCTTGTTGGCTTGCACCATTTTTTCTATTAATGGCTCGTTGTCACCAAATGAGCCCAGGCTTTGCTCAAAGCACACCATTCCAGATGCTATACATAAATTAAAAGAAAAAATGTTATATAATTTAAGATGACTAATTAAAAAAAATTCTTACATTCCAAGCTCCATTTAGCAACAAGATTCCTCAAGTCCCTTGCCACTAATTGCTCATCTAGACTATTGTTGATCTTCTCTACGAAACGAAGAGCCACGTTGTCCACAAGAGGAAGATAATGACTTACTTCTTTGGGCCTTAGCATCATTTGTTGTACTGCACTTCGTAGTCTGTACCATTCTTCTCCATTCCTGAGCCAAAATTTAATTAATTAACATCATTACTAGTTAATTAGGACACAAGTTTATTAACCTACTTACGTATTTCCAAGTCCTAGTGACAATTGTCGTTGCTGTCGATATAATTGTGTCGTTTCTTGTAATGGAGGAATGACAGGATATTTACCTTCAGCAGCGAATACAGTTTTGACATCATCAGGTTCAAATATATGAACCACAGTTCGTGGTCCAATATCTTGACGAACTACTGGTCCATATTTTGCGTGGAGGTGGCGTAGAACATTTTGATACTGGAATACATCATAGATTCCTATAAAAATAATAAACTGTTATGTCATAATTACTCTTAATATCATAAAATGTTATTACAGTCACAGAGCAATCACCAATTTTGGTCGAAATTAACCAATTTTGGTTATGACCAAATTTGGTTCAAAATGACCAATTTTGGTCAATAGTGACCAAAACTCGTCGAAAATGACCAAT
>VCNE01001068.1:0-13437 GCA_009869805.1 Oncopodura yosiiana
GTATTAATTTAAAGTTTCTGTTGTTAGCCGACGTTGTTGAATCCAGAATAATACTAGAATAATCCTGAATAATTCTATGTGTATTCGGCTACCAATTTACAAGTACCCAATAACATAGAATATAAAAAAAATTGAGCTTGAGTTGAGTCTCATTACTTTCTTAATGATTTGCTATCAAAAGTCTGACAAAATTTTCCATCTACATGAGTTACCATTATAACATTTCTAGCTAATAAATAAAATATCCTTTCCTATTAGTAGCAGTAGAGTTAGCATGACACACTGACCTCCAATATAAATGATTAAAAAGTAGCAAAAACCCGTTAATTTCTTTTAATCATGTCCTCATCTACAAGTCAATTGGTTGTATGGTGAGTATGATCACACTCTGTACTGATACGAGGAATATTAAATGACTAGGAATAATATATGTAATTAATTGGAATATTAGTTTTATTTCCTATAGAAAACATGTACATGTTCCTCTCTGACTGTGCTCAAGCTATAACTGATCATTTAGTTGTATTTGGACAACAATTAGCTCTCCTGCTGTGCTCACAGGCTATATATACATGCTCATGTATTTCACTCATTTTCGTTTACCCAAGAAAATTTCAAATTTCATCAAAAGTAAAGCTAACAAACGTATTTATTTATAAATCTTGTTTAGTTGAATAAAGTTGATTATTAACTAGTGATATAGAACTTGATTTTAAAAGCTTGATGTATTTTCGCTAAGAAATTATGTCGTTGTCTTTGCCAATACGTTCTGTGTTTCTCTCATTGACAATTCTTTTATTATTTCATTCAACTAGTTTTGTGACATCACAATATTTTAGTCCTCATGTTGACGACAAAGTGTACATGGACAAAGTTCAAAGGGATTTGCAAAGAGATTTGCAAGTGAGTCGTTCTGAGTTTGTTGAGCATGCTAAAGTTATGGATCAAGTGGCAAAGAAATTTATTGCTGCTCAAGTCAAGGAGAATTTATTTGTTGTAAGTCTCCATATATTAAAAACATTTTTATCTTGTTGGATTTGATTAATATTTTTTTACAAAGGGTCTAAGAGTTTTGGCTGAAAAAGAGTTGCAAGAGTATTACAAGCAAAAAGGTATAATTAAACCTCGTCAAGAAGATGGTGGTGGTGAAGAAGATGAGGATGAAGATGGTGCAGCAACAACTCCACGAGCAAATAATATTATTCCCCAGGTATAGGAAACAAAAAATAGAAAACAAAAATTAAATTAAATTATATACTTATAAAATATTAAATTATGTGTGTGTAGGTCGCAAGTTTAATTAAAGGCGTATTTGGTGGTACTGGAAATATCAACTTGACATCTTATGTTGAAGCAGCTTCTAAATTACTTCCAAAACCTGTTGGGAAACAAGTACTCGGCTTAGTTTCACTATTATCAAGTAGTCAAAATACACCAACAACAACTTCAAAATCTAAGGAACCACTTGCTAGTGAGACGACAACTATAGCTCCTCCACCAACGACAGTTCCATCTATCTCTTCTGCTCCACCAACACCAGAAGCAATTTTTGTAATTGTACCTGGAACTGGAAATGAAGGTGCATTTCTTCAAGCACAACAAGGAAATGGCGAAGCTCAAATCGGAGGAGGAGGAGGTGTTGGACAACAATTATCACAAGTTGGAATCAAAACTGTTTCAACAGAAAATGAACCATTATCATCAAATAACAATAATTTTATTAATGGGTCAGATCAATCAGTGTCATCAGGAATTTTGACTCTTTTAACAACACCACAAACAGTAATTGCTGATGATGAAATCTCAAATCAAAAACAACAATTGGCTGCATCCATTGCAGAAATTTTGGCTACACCATCATCATCATCATCTGCAGTGGTTTCTTCAGCAGAAACTGAAAGTCCAGTTATTATGGAGATATCAAATTCTAATAATAATAATAATAATATTGTCGAGTCACCTCCTGCCGCTCCTAGTAGTAATATTAATACAATATCACAATCACCAACAGTTGTTGAACTAATTATTGATGGTACAGCAATCCCAGTAACTGATAGACAAACATCAAATGTTGACAATATAGGACTTTCATTAACTCCTGATAGCTCATCTATTCCACAATCTCCTCTATTACCACAAGATGGTCTACAACAAGAATCAACATTACCATTTCATCTTCAACTTGGTCTCAATGGCTCATCATCAAACTACTCACCTCCTTCTCCTCAAACTTCTTCATCACTTCTTACTACTCCAGACCTAACAACTTCAGACATAACAGCACCTGCAGCTCAATTCATTGTTATCAATGGAACAAAAATGCCAATTGCTGGTATTGATGCAGTTAAAGGAGGAAACTATGTTCTAGGTGAGAATTTTCTATGCAATGGAAACATTTAGAAATTCTAATTCAATTTTTTTGTTGTAGTCAATGGAACTTTATACCCAATTCCACGTCCACCACCAGGTCAATTTCTCAATTATTATTCAATTTAAATTTATTGTAAAAGTAAATATAACTTGATATTTTATATATAGGCTCAGTTCATCATGTATTAATTAATGGACAATTACATCCTATTGCTGGTGCACGTAAGTAAATCAATTTTATTAATTGCGTCTAAAGAACTGAGTAAGATTCTTTCCTCTGTTTATAATATATTTGATTTCTTAGCTCAACCAGATGAATTCTCTACTCCTCAACCAGGAGGTAAAACAACTTCTTCTAGTGGAGATGAAGATGATGATGATGAAGACTACCCACAACCAGGAGGAGGATTTTTCTCAAGAGATTATCCTGCTACAATTAATGATCCAAGTGAGATTCATCCACGACAATTAGGAGTTTATGGATTGCAATTTTTACAAGGTCTAATTGGGGGAGCACCCAGCACAACTAAAAGACCACCACCTGTAAGAAGAACTACAACGCCTATTCTAGAACCACCAACTAATGGTAAATTGTAAAAATGTATATTTATGTAAGGGGTTTGAATTTTGATGATTTGCCAATTAAATTTTTAGGTACAGTTATTGATTCTGCTGACGCGTCACAACAGCAACAACCTGGAACAGACTATCAAACTGCTGGTTCTACAATAAGAAATGGATTAGGAGATTTTGTAAGAATCATGCCAGACTTGTTTAGAGGAGCAAGAGAAGCATTTCGATTGATTCAAACAATGTCTCAAATTGTTGCTGGTTTCCAAGGTCTAGCGGGAGGTGCTGATGGAGAATAATTAGTAATATGCAAACTAGTTATTAATCTGTTAAATATAATAAAATGTCAATTAAATCTAAAAACATTTTCTTCGACCAATCTTATACATATACACTATTTTTTATCATCATAAAGGATTGTCAATAATGAATTATAATATACTTTCACTGAAAACATTTTATTCAGTAGTTAATTAGTTAGCACATCATTTTTTCCATCACTTTCTACTTGAGAGTTTTTCAAGAAGAATTAGTTATACATTCAGAATATTGATTGACTATCGTAT
Source organism: Oncopodura yosiiana (assembly GCA_009869805.1). NCBI lineage: Eukaryota > Metazoa > Arthropoda > Collembola > Entomobryomorpha > Oncopoduridae > Oncopodura > Oncopodura yosiiana. The sequence goes on from VCNE01001068.1 coordinate 3,507, forward strand.
TTTAAAGTAACAAGTATTTATTATTTACTCTACTACTATACATAATATATATATATGTATAATTATGATTAATTCCAAATTAGTAATTTTTATTCTTTCAGCTTTAGAAGAAGAAAACTTGTTTTGAGTACAGAAAGATTTCAATATATCTATATAGTGTAATATGAAATATTATATTAAAATGACAACATGTTCATTAAATATTTTCAGTGATAAATAAATTATTAAAAGTATTTAGAGATGAAGCCATTCAGTAGTCACAACATTATGACTATGTTCCATTATTCGAGCAATTTCTTCAGGGATACGATTTTCCAACCAGAGACGACGAAATATATCATATTTTTCTGGCTTTAATGTCATTGGATTACCACGACGAAGTCCTTGATCAGCTTCACCCCAATTATCGAGATATGGTGGAGATAAGAAACATCCTTCCCAAGAAAATGAAAACAAAATAAATTTTAAATTACAATTTTTTTATAAAAAAATTTACTTATACAACTTACCTTTTCCAACACCGGATAATAAAAATAATTTGCATTCTCTAATTCGAAAGAAAAGTCCATGACCACCACCACAAAAATGAGCATGATACGTACATGCTCCAACCATTAATTGTTCTTCAGTCGTTCCGCTTGAACTACGTGAATTTAGTTCAGACTGACAACAATAGCTCTACACACAAAAATTAAATGAGGACATATTTTATTTATAAAACATCATAAATGTATAATATTTACAAGACTTACAAGAGAGCACAACACTTTTCCACATATAAGACACATTGTTGGTGTTCTAGCATCACGAGTAAATCCTAAAACAAAATATAATAATTATATAAACAAGTTATAATAATGCAATATATACAAATAATCATATATATATATATATACCTCTAAGCTGTTGTCCATCACGAGATTCACAGTTGGCACATGTAAAGTCAGATACAGAATTGATGAGCTCTGCATAGTCTACAGGAAGTTCAATAAGTTGAGCTGCTTTTCGAGGATATTTAATTGGAAAACATGATACTTGAGAACAGTCATTTCCTAATAGTACTTTTACGTTGGGATGTCCAACCAATCTATATAAAAAAATAAATAAATAAATAATTTGAGAATTATTAGGTGTCTCCTTTTATTTCATACCTCCATAAAAGTTCCCTAGCTTGCTCATTTTCTCCATTAAATAGTTCATCTAAATGACTTTCTCGACCAGAATTAAAACCCAAGTATTGAATCAATTGGTCAAAATTCAGACTATCAAAATCCTGTGCTGGTGGGTTATGAGTTAAATGTTGAAAGAAGATTGCTGACCAACGAAGAAATGGTATTGTAGCATTCATTACTTGAGCCCAAATGCCTCCAAAATCTACTTTCTTCTCAAGTGGAACATGACGTCCACTTAATTTCCATACTTCACGAATAATTTCTTCTTCAATTCCAGCTGGAGGACAAGGGTGATGAGTAACTGATTCTTCAATAAAATTTCCAAAGTCTGAAGTTAATAAAATTTGTGCAAGATGAATAATGTATGCTACTCGAAATATTCGATGTTCCTAATATATAGAAATTTCTACATTAGTTTAGTTGTATATTATTATACTTGTTAATACAGTAAATTATCCTTACCAATACACCACCAGTTAGTGGTATAAATTGTATGGCATGACAAGATAATTGAATCCGTTTATATAAATACGGGATGAGATATGTGAGCATCACAAGTGATGTAAAAGCATCCAGTTCTAAAATACATGGAAGTTCTTGACTCCCTAGTACCATAGCCTCTAAAAGTCGTATACAATGGGAGTTCATGTACTATATAAAGAAATTTTTATTTATTGGATAATTTAAATTTATTTTAATTAATTTTAATAATATAATTGAGTATTTTACCTCCAAAGGAAGATATTTTCCAAATACAAATGATACTGTTGATCCAGTCTCAATTAAATACTTTAATACCATTTCACTTCGAAGAGGTATTTCTCCAAATAAATCAATACCATATTCTCGATGAGTTGACTCAATGGACATGATTGTATAAGCAATACTTTGAAAAGTTATTAATGGAGTTCGATAATCTTGTACAAACTCTTGCATTTCTAAACCTGTCACGTAAACAGTCTGAGCAAAATCAATTACGAGCTCTTTCAAAGTGTCAAAGGCAGCTTGAAAATTAGATTCTTGTATGATTTTTCCTGGTTGAATTAAATTCTCTTCCATATTATAATCTTCATCAACATCTTCTTCTTCACAAGTGCTACAAGTAGTCGTCTCATCGTCGTCATCATCAACATTATCATCCTTTCTTCCTTTTTTCGTTTCTACTCTAGGTTTCTTCTTTTTTCTTTTCAAATGCATCTCACGAGCTTCACTATGACTTAAACAACGCTCAATACTACTACATTTTTTACCCTCTGGACAAATAACTTGAGCAATAGGTAAAGTTGAACAAAACTCTTCATATTCCTTTTCCTCGAGACAATTGGCAATAGATAAAAAGTCTCTGGCAACACGTAGATTTAAATTTGATTTTTGTGAAGACATGATACTTGAATACTTGTCGCTACACATCATTGGTGTGCTATGTGAACGTGTATGCTAGTAAATAAAAAAATAAATATATGTAAAAAAATATATTATAAATACATACCATAAAATAGTATAAAAACATACTGGTGTATCTAAAGTTTTTAATATGACTTGAATCCATGAATTAAAAGTTGACTTGCTATAATATTGAGATGATGGTAGATGTTGCTTATACAAAGATGATGGTGGAGTTGATACAGGAAGAATAGTATTACACAAACAATCACATAGTGGACACAGGTACTCGTGTTTGTCTACATCAAAACTGGAAGGTTGCCTAAGACTATAAAGTTGTTAGTGTACTGTATGCTCAAATATTCATTACAAAATGAAAAGTAGAGAAGAGTATAATAAATAGACTTCTCATAAAGGTTATTCATTTCAAATTAACTTACCGATATGGTCGTCTTCTCTCACGATTTACAACTCCTTCATAATGTTTTCCGTAACAACTGAGATGCATGATATGACCACATGTTGAAACCACTGGAGCTGAGAGTAATTCCGGAGAAGGAAATAGTGGATTCATCTTTTCAAGAAAATCTACGTTCTTAGTTTCAGCCTAATAATAGAAAAAAATTCATACTCAAATCAATATTCATTACATATGTAATGAGTTTTATTATTGTTAGTTGACTTACAAATTCTACTAGTTTGTCTCTCTTATTTGCAAGTACTGTAGATCTTTGAACAAATGCTGTAATTACAAATGGTTTATTTCCAACAGTAGGTGAATTTGTCTCTTGGCATAAAATACATTTAATACTGAAATAATAAAAGAGAATTAATAATAAAATAATGACTATTAAAAATTGTATGCTTGCTGCTTACGGTTCTTCAACTAAATTTTTAGGAGTAGGAAATAATCCAATACATTGAGGTTTACGTTCATCGTCTATAGCACTAGTAATATCCATAGCTTCTTCACCACTTGCATCAATTGATGAGACCACTGATGTCATTGTCGGATTTAGTTCTGAAGAAGATGCAGCAACTTCTTCTTCTTCTATAATTATATATGTTTTATATATAATAATTTATGAAAAGGTAAAAAGATTTGAAGATAACTTACCTTCACGAAAAAACTCTGCATTTTTTGCCTTGAAATGATTTTGTTGTTGAGTCATTTTAGCCATCATTTTAGCTCTGGCCTCAGCAGCTCTCTTTTTTCTTTCAGCTTCCTCAATTTCTAACATTTCAACATCAGCCACAGCAGTCTCCGCAGTTTCCAATGTAGTTTTAATAGGACTAAAACTTGGTTCAACTTCTCCAACAAGTTTAAGTATCCATTTAACCATTTCATGATGTTGAGATAGTTCCGTAAATTCTAAGAATTTTGTTAAAAACCAAAACAGACCAGCATTAATAGCTGACTCAGTAAAATGAAAGAAATCATATGTGTCCATATCCTTTCTAAATAATTGTTCATTCATAGCTACAGCAATTAAATGAAGAACTTTCCGTAGTTGAACATCATTTCCTCCTCTAGTTTCACTATCAATGCTCCTGTTTATTAGAAATCAAAGTAAAAACAAAAGTTTTAGAATTTGAAATTATATTTTAAATAATAAATTTTAATAATAATACCTTTCTAATACAATTTTGAATATATGAAGGAGAACATCAGAGTCAAGTATATGAAGAACACGTTCAAAATTGAGAGTAAATGGAGGTAATGGTGGTGGAGGAAAAAACTCTGGCTCTCCATTCTTTTTCAGTCGCTCTCTTTGAGTTACTTCAGCTCTTGATTGATCTTCTTTAGAATAGTGATAGAAGAAACATTCATATTCTGAATATAATTCTGATTTCAATTCATATGTGACAGTATTAGTTGTTGCATTTCTTCGATCAATGGCTACTTGAGCAACAACATCATCGACACCAGTCTCATAGTTGACATTTTCTACTAGAGTCTTGTTTAAATTTGAGTGAGTCATTGGTTCTATACATAATTGTTGAATAATCTCTTTTCTAATACAGTCTTCAAGTGATACCTGCCCAACGCCAGGAACGTAGCGAGCAGTGACAAGATTAATAATTAGAGTAAAAAACTCTTCAGCAATTCTTGTGTGAATAACTGACCATTCAGCGTCAGGTCCCAAATTACTCATATAAACATGTTCAAAATACTTGACCAGATCATAACGATTTAGTAAATGAAGAATAAATTGATTAGGTTCTATTTCCACAGACGCTGTTTGCAATAAAATAATATCTTTGTCCAACATGTCTGTACGACATTTGACATTATGATAGTAGTAGATTTGATGAACAAGTGCATAACCATTACGTCTCCACATGTTAGCATAAAATTGTGCAATAAGTACTTGTACTCTTAGTGCAGGCTCCATTACAATTTCCATAGTAGGATGAGGACGAAGACTAAGCTCTTCTGAGTTGTAGTCTAAATGATGTTTTTCCAGTACTGTATTAAGAGATGCTAAAAATCGATGTAGTGGTAAATGAATAGAAACTCTTTCTTTTGATACATCATATAAATAAGTGGAAGCACGATGGTCTAAAAAGCGTTGAATTTTAGTTGCCATTAATTCTGACGGATATTTTTTCTCTATTTCACCAAGAACAAGTCTAGAGTATATAGTCAAATATATATATATATATATAAAAATATATCATATAAAGTATAAAAATCTTAAAAACTACTTTTAAAATTTACCTATAGGCTCTAACAAGAATAGTTTTATCTGATCCACACCATTGAGTAAGAAGAGCAATTACAGGTGTCATTTTCACAACAAGATTAAATGCTGTCTCCCATTCTGGTTCATATTCCATGTGTTGTCCAGTTTGACGTATCACAGAGTCCATTTCCTGAATTTCCAAAATTAATTATTATGACTACACAGATAAAAAAAAGCCTTTGAAATAAATAATCAAACTTACTTGCATGTACGATAGAAATGTAACAAAATGATAGAGACCATGAAGAAAGCTCTTTCGTAAAGTAAGAGTCCATTGAGTTGGAGGACTTGTCAAAATATATTTTAGATCCAGAATTGCAAAATTTGTTCTCTTGAATGATGCACTAGGGCCACCACGCTCAAAATGAAGTTGCTCATTTTCGAGTCGAGGTTCACATTCTGATAGAAATGCTCGTAGAATAGTGAAAAAGACATTATGATCACTTATTAAATAGTGAGCTATTGAAGGCACCGTGAATATTTGAACGGATAATGATGTAATAGAGTAGCTATGATCATGATCATCTTCAATAAAATCTTTTAACAAATCTGCATATAATGTTGTAAATATCTGAAAAAAGAAAGAGCAACAAAGTATAATATATGTTATTTATTGCTTTTGTTTTAAAAAAACTCTATTTTAAATATAATATACGTTTTTTACCTTTGCAAATTCTCTCTTAGTATCATACTCTTTCATCATTCCATTAATGAATAAATGATGCCACAAAGTTCTAGCAGCCTTCCACAAATTAGCATCACTTCTCATCACAGTTTCCAACAAGCAATTATTTCCTTTTGTAGACTAGACAATAAATAAAATTATAATTAATGAAAATAAAAACTTTTACATATAATCTAGTACTTGATATATACTTACATCGAGCATTACAGCAGAGAATTCTTCTCGAAAAATACTTGAGACGAGCATCAAGTCATCAAGCCATTTGAGTAATTCTAAAATAAATCTTTGATGACCAACAACATGATTCTGCATTACAACAACTTTTAATGGTTTTCTTGTGCCTCGACCAGTTTGTCTTTCAATAAGTGCTTGTACTCTTTCACACTCCTGTATTATTAAACATTAATAATTGTCTCATATAATATTATTTTATTTTTTTTTAAAAAAAATTAAACTTACACGAAATGCTCCACATTTGACTAAACTACGTCCTTCACGATCTATGACAGTGGCATATTCTACTGCTTCCTTTTTTGAGCAATCAATAGCCCGTACTAATGTTTGTATAACAATTTCAAAAGTATGAGTCTCATCATTATACAATACAGTACAATATGTTTCATCATCGTCAGTTGCTGTCACCTCTTTCATATCATATTCTGGTGGAAGTTTAGTCATAAGGTCCAAATTGAGTAACTCATGACTGTAACGAAGAACTGTGTCAAAAATGTATTTTGCACGTGAATGAATTAAGACAGTTTCAGCATCAGTTGACTTTTTGGCTTCATCTTCAGAAGGCTTATGACTAGCACAACAAACATCATCTTTCCATGCTTCTTTATCACCACAGTCACAGTAACCTCCACCACCGGATGTAGACATTTTGTATCTGTGTTTATGTTATACATTATTACATGTATATATTAACTGATTATGAGTAAGTTTAATAATTTTATATCAATCAATAAGTCTTAATTGTATGCCTATATATACCTATGATTTTTATGAGCAGAAACTCGAAAACAATCAACACAAAGAACACAAGTTGGATCACTTCCACAATCTCTGCAACTATATGTATGGTTCACCAGCTCTAAATACTTTACCACATAATGGAGAAGGTTGGCCAACACGTTGAAGAAGCTGTAATAATTCAAAATAAATAGCACATAAATAAATATATACTACTTTATGCACTTAAGCAATTTAGTTTACCTCATAAAACTCTGAACGTTCCATACCATTTCCTAAAAAGTATTCCAATGGTTTTAGTAAAACTTCTTCTATAGCTCCCAAATTAAGTGGAATCTTTAAACAATTAACATTTTTCGTTGGACTAAGTATTTTTGCTAGTTGTATGCTCCAATGACCAATAATATGACCAGGGCGAAGTTTTCCATCTTGACATAAGAAGAAATAACTCAATTGTAATAAAATTAAAGAAACTAAACGAAACTTTAGCTATATAGACGTTTTTTTACTCAGTTTACTTACCTTGATACAAGTGTAGCCAAAATTCTGCCAACTTTTTTGGATTTATGTTATTGTCTGGTAAGACAACTCCTTCACTTCCATCATAAGGCTCTGGTAATGGTTGATAAGCTAAACTATTTCTTTTTATTGCTACTGTTGCTGTCCCTGCTAAATTGACAGCTCCACCGCTACCAGTTCTTCCATCAGCCATGTTTCCTTAAAAAAAACAACATTTGACAATTATTTACTCATTCATAAGAGTCATTTAATTATTTAATCTTTTTACTCCTTCCTATCAGTATTCATTGTATTTCATATCTAATCAATTTAAAAATGAGTTAAATTAGTAGTAGAATACCTAAATTATTTTAGCATTTGCTCATATTGCGTTTTACTCAGACATAAGACAATAACTTTGGAAGATGCTAAGTCACGACACTACAAATTGTACTGTACAATATATGTAATATGACAATAGTATTTTAACTTAATAGAAGTGAAAATTAAAATAACAGTAATGAAATTGAAAGTAAATTGTAATTTCAAATTTGCTGTTAATGTTTGTAAAACAAAAAGTTACTTTGAACTTTAAACTTTTTTAGTGAATCAATTAATATTTTTGGAGAACAAGGTTTTCTTACCAACTATGTATATTATAACTTAATTGAAAAACCCCAATTTTTCAGTTAACGTGCCTTTTGCACCAGGAGTTTATTTTTGCTATGCTGCGCAAGTTATAAAGTATATATATGATTAGTAATTTCTTTTCTTATATAGCAAAGCCAACTTTCAAATAAACTTAAATTAAATGTGTACTATAAGACCATATGCTTTTCCTTTCTGCGAATCATTTAACTCTCCCGCTTCTGCCTCTTTAATGCAATTTAAATGGAATTCTCTTTGTTCATTTTGCATGATTTCATATTTTGCAAGTCTTAATTATTATTTTAATATCGTTTCATTAGCATCAAAATATAAAAAATGTCATACTAAGTACAAAGTTACTTCTGCTTAAAAGTCAAACAAATTATCATCGGATAAGGAGAAAATTTTATCCAAATGTATGAACAGGATAGCTTCAAGGTTTTTAGAGGCATTTCTTTTACAGCTTCTCTTTTCTTTGCACATTACTAATCTTTATCTTGTTGACTGTTGCACGCCAAACTTTTCATCATATTTCGACGACTCTAATAATACCTAGTTTTAAAACGTAAGTCATTTAATTAATTGAATTTATAAAATTGGAATTTTAAAACAAAATTAACTTTCTAAAAATTCTTTTCTCGTATTTTTATGGACACAGAAAAAATCCCGACAATTCTGAGCTTAAAATTCAAGCAACAATAATGTCTAATACAAATGAAAAAGTTTATATTACAAGATTCGGCCGAAAAGTCAGGAGTCCTCAGCCAACACCAATTTCTACAACACGAAAAGAAACATTATTGAAACCAGTTTCTGGCAATCTTCCAGAAATAATTTTAACCAACAACAACGTGAATCAAGAGATGAGCAATTTACAACGAGCACAAAACATAATTGAAAAACAAAACAGACGACGAAGAAAAACTGCTCCTATTTATGATACTGGAAATGACAATGAAAATGAATTGTACAATAATCTAAAGTTCTTTTTATTTGGAGCTCTGTTTATTGTCTGTATTTATTGTACTTTCCAACAAATTGTTTCAATGGCCAGTACTTACTGTGAACCATGGAGCTCTGTTTATTGTCTGTATTTATTGTACTTTCCAACAAATTGTTTCAATGGCCAGTACTTACTGTAAACCTCGTGAAGAATTATGTAAATGCTATTTTAAAAGTTTACATACATTTTTTGTGGCTTATGTTTCTGGAATTTTATTTGGTGTGTCATATATGAGTCAAATATATGTAACAAACACTAAATCCGGATGTGCATTTCGACTTTGGGAATATATTAATATATTGATATTTGGATTTGTAGGAGCTTTTGTCGTTTATTGTGTTTTCCAATATACTATTTCAAATTTTTAAATGAAAATCTTCTACTTGATGTATTTGACAATGATATAATCTCAGTGAACTAGTATATCGATTTCAATGAATGAACTAATCTTATATAGCATTAGTAATGATCATAACTAAAATATATATTATAGTACCAGCTGTTGTGCCCACTGCTTCGCAGTGTGGAAAAAGTCCTTTACTATTAAGTCAAATTCTGATTTATATTGTAGAGTATTATAAAGTTTGTGTGGGTGCTTTCTTGACACTACTTGTCAACAGATAAACCGATGATATTTCAATGATCTCTTCGAAAGGAAGCCAACAAACTGTTTTCGAAATAAGTCGGTTGAACTTTGGACATGGGCCCTTTCATATCAAAAGTGTCGAGCGTGTTTCTCATTGGTTTTGAACATAATCCAAGATGTTAAGTTAAACATCTGCTGATATTTTTTAAACTTTATCGGATTAGCATTGATGCAAAT
>VCNE01001069.1:0-11857 GCA_009869805.1 Oncopodura yosiiana
AAAAAAAGAAAAATGTTTTGAAGACAGATAGACAGCGGAGATGTACGATGTTTGAAACTAGGGAATTGAGAGTTGAGGGTGAGAGAGTGGTTCGTAGAAAAGAAATATGTCGAAGTGTTGACGGCTTTTAAAAACTAGTTGAATTTATCATGTCATGCTGTCAAAAGTAAGAAAATTTTAATTGGATTCAAGAATTACTCACAACTTTTAGCAATATTGGAAATTTCGGAAATTATTAAAGTGCTTATCATATTGTAGAAAGTTTTATCTTCAAGAAGCTTTTGCTAATGAAATTATTGAGTTCTACGACATGTTGAGAGGAAGAGGAAAGTACAAAAAGAGATTAGAAAGTTATAGACAGACATTTATAGGCTAGTCATAAGACTCCTAAAGAGAAAACTAGACAAGGAGAAAGTGAGGTTAAGACAAGAGCCAGCTATTCTAACACGTCTTCAAAAGAGTGAGAGTTAATGTACCTAATTTTCTCCTCTCTCTCTCTCTTGAGCCGATTATATCTTTGACGCTTGATGGCTTGACGTCTAATTTCTCTTTTTAGATGAGCCAACAATTGTTCATCAACCACCTCCAATTGTTCACGCCAATGTTGGAGATAAAGTTCATATGAAATGTGAAGCTGGTAATTATTTCAACATCTTGAATCTCTCAAATATTTTAATATCTATAATAATATCTTCTTATTTTTTAGACGGCCAACCATCACCAGCGCTTTGTTGGAGTCGAATTGGTTACGGTGGTTCACTGACAGCAGTGGGGTCAGGACAAGAGTTGATTTTGGACAACATTTTATATCAAGAGGCTGGGAGCTATAGATGTGTAGCTCAAAATCGACTTGGGTTAGAAGAGAGAAGAGCTCAGACACATGATGTGCAGCTTGTTGTGACAGGTAACATAAAACTGTGATCCTCCTATTTCAAGTTATGCATTTACTTAGACTTATCATATGACGAAGAGACCCAAAATCAGTTGCCCTCCACAGAAATTGGCACCAGAGCCATTTTAAGTTATTCCCTAGTGGTAAAATTTAATAGAGATAGAAAGAGACAAGTACACTAATGTTGTGCAAATGCAAAGGAAAATTTATGACTCGATATCCTCTCTCTATATAAAGAAGAGACTTTGCTTTCATAAAGTCAATCAGGCTTTAGTAAACTGAGGAGACTATATATTCGCCTTTTAATCATGTCACTTTGATTACTCACAGAGTAAAAGTGAAATGGATTCCGAGAGTCCTTGTAGTATTTACGATGTCAACCTATACGCTATAGGTAATGGTATAGAGAAGAAGAAGAGTTTATTATATGTGCTCACTCAACTATACAAGGCAACTTAGTCTTTGACAGTCCTTATGACTTATTTATTTCCTGTCACCAAATAACCATACGTCAAACTATTCTCTGTGTAGGCTTAGTTCTATATGTCAATTGGATTATTCAGGAGAGACAACACAAGAATTGGAATCAGCACTTTGAAATTAAATGCGATTAGTTTTTGACTTTATATGGTATATAGAGTTTGGTAATAAGAGTAAAAGTTAAAAGTGAAAGCAAAGCAACTTGAGACATGTTGTAGGAAAAAGTTTTTGTTGTAGTACAACAGTACCTACAGAATATCTCTACAGAAATCTACAAGAGAGATTACACTGATCGGAACACAAAGTGAAAAAGTCACAAGTCAAGTCAAACTCAATACGACTATTGTTTTTGTGCTGGAGCAAAAAAAAAACATTCTTGTAGAATTGTGTATCCTATAACATAACCTTCTGCTATAGTATATAGTCTGGTATAGTAGTAGCCAAAGAGTTTTTCTTATTCGCTTCGTTTGTTTCATTCAGCACAACTTTCCCTATGTCTCTATCTCTATCTGTACATACAATATAAGTATCCAATATAAGAGAGAGAGATTCACGACTTGAGTTTTCTTATTTTCTTCTTCTACCAAAATATCTCTATATTGTTAGTGAAATGTGCGTATCAAACTTTTTTTTGCATGGTTGAGTGAGGTCGAGGAGAGCAAAGAGAAAAAGACTAAAACTAAAGAAATGATTACTTTTTATCTTTCCTCTTGTCTTTTTTATACAGGCCGTCCAGTTGTTTACATTGCCAATAAGAAGATCATGGCCTTTGCTGGATCTCCTGCTAGCCTAAGTGTAGAGTTGTGTGCTAACCCTTTGCCTGAAAAGGCATTTTGGGTTTTTGGCTCGATAGCACTTCGCCCTGGAAGTAGATATAGAAATAAATATATCGCACAGAAACTAACGGTAAGTTTTTGCAATTTGAAATGTATCTGCTTTGATTTTAAAGATGTTGTTATACTATAACGCCATTGGTTTTAGTTAGGAGTGTAAACATAATTTATAACAAGTTAATTAGATTCATTGAAGAAGTCAGACTCTTTAAAAAGATGACTAGTTTTTGAGGTGTTTGTACAGTAACACAAAAATGAAGAAAAGTTTTAGTAATTTTTCTGAAAAATCCGTGAAAAGGTCACTCAGAATTTAGGTTCTTTACGCCGTTTGTTTTGGTTACTAGCTTGACGAACAAAATTTTCCAAAGGTAGTTAATTTAATTTGAGTTGCAGACAGTAGAATGATGAAATGTGCCTACTAATCCTTCTTCAAGTCTTACTTTCTATATTCTAGACATCAACCACGTCATTATTAATATTACAGATTTTTCTTAAAATACGATAGAATTCTCTTTTCTTTCTTCCATCATCATCCTACTTTACTAAAACAATACATTAACTAAAAAAGAGAGTAAAAAACTCTAGAGAGCGACCTTTTTATGTCATTTAATCGGATTATATTTTCCAGAGTGGCTTTTCTCTACAAAGCCTTTTTTCATTTCAACAATGACTCCTCTACCACTAATACCATTTTGCATAACCTCACTCATTAGTTGCGGTGCATGCGTCACTCTCTTTACTCTTCTCTAAAAGTACATAAAACTTAAAAGTATAGTACGGCACACAATTTATAAATTTAGATGGGAAATTCAACGAGAGGAAAGCAATAAAGTTTCTCTTTTGTGAAAATTAAGAAACGGTAATGAGATGATGAGAGAAGAGGCGAGTGTGCAGCATATAGTTATCTAACATTCAAGTCATTTGCTAATGTTTTTTCTTTTGCTTTTAGATTACAGCTACAATTTTCCTTTTGCGTTTCAATGAAGTCTATTCTCATTGCTTTTCTTCACCCTAACGCACATTTTCTTTTCACCCTTTTTCTTTTTCTCATTCTATCACAGCAGATGAAGAAAATGATGATGACTGAACTACTAGTTGAAAAGGAGTGATATTCTTTTCTTTATAGTTTGTTCACTCTACTCTCTCTCTCTCTCTCTGATTATCATAGAAATGTAAAGAAGACTTTAGAAAAGTCTGTGTTAGCTCTTCTTCTTCAACACATCATCATCATCATGTTTAGGTAGTCAACCTGAAAACTTGAATGACGAAAGTTTCTCTCTTTGTGCTCAGAGTAGAGTTTATGTGCGTACGACTTGATGATCATCATAATAATAATAGTACTTTTGTTCCTTTCTCTAAGCTTACTATACAGAGTTTTTGGAACAACTAGTTACACCCAAAGTTTTTGTCATTGCTTCGTTATTACTTAAAAGAGAGAAAGTATGTTGGCTTCATCAACTGAGTGAAAACACTGGAAACAAATATATGTATAGCATAGAGAGTTAGAGAAAGTTCAAACTCTACTAGTGTAGTTCAACAACCTAAGAGATAGAAAAGTCTATTTATATACTTTATACAACGTCAGTTGTAAAGTGAGTCAGGAAGGTAAAGATTGACTTTGGATTCTACAGTATTCTGTAACACTAGCTCTATATAGAAAAATGTGTTGAAGAAAGTCAGTCATATGTCTTGTCTACTTTTTTCTCTATCGCTCATCTTCAAATTTGCTAGCTGTCTTTATAAAACTTTGTTATGCCAAACTCTTCTTTTCTCTGCCTTTAGTTGCTCCCAAGTGTATTTTATATTGTGGGAAAGAGAGGAAATTTGCATGTAGTTTTGGCAAGCCAAGCCACAAAATGCTAGTAGGTTACTAAAACATGTCAGGTCATTTGATACAAGCTTTAAGACAGACTTTTATTCTTCTTCTCTCACCTGGTGCAGCCAACATTTTTCATGCCTTGGAAAGCACCTGAACAAACAACAGGGCCATTACTGCTATTTTATTATTGTTGCAAACTACCTGAAGTTACTACTCATAAAAATTCAATGTTTCACCTATACTATACTATATATACTATGATATTTTAAAATTCTCTCTTGAATTTTAAAGCAAAGACAACATTGTGACTTTACAGGATGTGCCAATATATATAGAAGTATATAGGAAAAAAATAATATGAAGCACAATATATAAGAGCTATATACAAGATCCATTTTTCATGTTAGAGTAAAGGCAAGAGAAAGTTATATACCCGACATCTTATAAGATAAACATTGTACAAGCTGTCTATACAATATGCAACTTAGATAATATGAGAAAAGAGAGAGACAAATAGAATAAAGTAAACTGCTGTTACTCTGTCTTCTGTCGTTGTTTCTATTATATAGAGTATAGTGTTATATTCGTAAGTAATAGAGCAGAGAGAAAAGGAAAGCAAATGTGTGTTGTTTTCTATATGGTGCAATATGATTTATTATATAGAGAGAAAAGTAGGTAGAAGAAGTGTAATAAGTAATAGAGCAGAGAGAAAAGAAAAGCAAATGTGTGTTGTTTTCTATATATGGTGCAATATGATTTATTATAGAGAGAGAAAAGTAGGTAGAAGAAGTGTAATACATGAGAGTTTTTTTTCTTTGAGTCCCAAGGCGATGTTAGAACAATATGTTTCACTATCCAAAGGGTGCCATTCTATTCTCATTTTTTATTGGAAATGTGTGTGTGTAGACATGTGTGTGAGTGTGTCTTCTCTTGTTTTGTTTTTGTGCCCCTCTCGTCTCTACGATAATAGAATGATGTACGTTTAGATGTCTTTGGAAAAAATATTTTCTTCCCTTTAGAGACTTTGTATTTAAGATATTATGTACAAATATACGTAGCATCAAAGAAAGTTGTTTCTTTTGAGCAGAGAGTTTTCTCAGTCACGGAATTTTTTTTTCTACCCTAACTCAAAAATTAGGGGTGAGTGTGAGCGCTCGTGTTTGAGTGCAATTCAATGAGTAATTGATTGTTGATATTTCAAAAAGAATCCTAAACGAAAGCAAAACAAAAATCATAGCATGTCACGTTAACATTGCTTTCATCTTTCAAAACATTTACACTCTAAAATTGTACGACATTACTACTATATCTGCCTACGGCTTATTTCATTGCACATTGTAAACTTTCTAGTTGGTTTTCATTTTAGCCAAAGTACAGTAAGTAAAGAGATAGCTTGAGGTCATGTAAGGGGAGAAAGTTGAATGCATTTCTAACATGAACTCCACTGTCAACAACTTGCTAGGCTATTTTCTTTCATTGTCTTCACATTTCATTCATAGTCAGATACTACACTGTTTCGTCTTCCTCTTCCGTTAATGTCATCTCTTCATGTCTTCTGGCAGTTGCCATTGCATTTTCTTCATGACTTGCCTTCAATAAAACTCAATGTGGTGAAGAGTTGAAGAAGAGTATATCTAAAATCTAAAACCATGTCAAGGGCAATGTCACATCTCTTGAAGTTGAATGCATACGTAATAGAAGAGAAAATTGTGTAAACTTTAGTACTTGTCATGCTTCATATGTCCCTTAGTATCAAATATTGCATAAGATTCACATGAAGAACAAATGCTAGCCAACAAACTAAGATTTGTTACTTGCATACTAACAACTTTCAATACTTTTTTTTCTTCTTTAGTGCTGGCATTTTTTCAAGCGTTCTCTGATCTTCAAATTCATTTATACATTCTTTTTGCTGTATACATCTCACGTGTAGAGAATTGCAGTACTAGTTGAGTTTTGTAGATCAAGTACACGATATCTTACATCTTGCAATGTTTGAAGAAGATTCCTTTGCACAAGTATTACGCAATGTTAGTTCGTGCTAAGAATGCTAATAGGTGCTCATCAGTAAAGAAATGGTGATAAAAGAAAACCACAAGAAGAAGAAAGCAAATGACACGACAAGAGAGAAAGCAAGCTTTTATATAAGAATAGTTTAATGTGCTAGAAACATGTAGAAATCTTTTCTCTTATCATTCTACAACATCCGGCGAAAGACTCTTTCTACTATGTGTTTTATATATATATAAAAGTTGAGAACCATGTAGCTCATTTTGAATGTGAAGTCATAAACTGTACTAATATGCATACAATGCTCTATCCTCCTTTTTCTACTTAGACCACCACCGGTGACAATGCTGTCCTACATTTATTCTAGTTTCTCCATAATTATGTATGCTCTGTTCTTTAGTAGAGAAAGCTCTTCCTCTCTACCTACAAAAACTTTCTCTGTACAGTATGTCACACCGGGGAGTAAATTACATTGCATTTTTTGTACTCTTTTTTTCTCGCTTGAGTAATTCTAGAGAGAGTTTTGTGTAGTAGTAGTTAGAAGAATTCTGTGCATCGTTCCCGTTTATTGATTAGTATTGTCACAAGGTACTCATTTTACACACACGCTATATATAAAAGCTATATAAAAGTCGATAGAAGATAATTCCAATGCAGCTCACTTGTCACAGGAAAAGGGCTGAGCTCAACAACCATTACTTACATCGCGTTGCATTTAACTCAAGTAGAAAACAATACACCCTTTTCTACTCTGTAGATGGTCATTGTGTTTGGAGGCAGAAGAAATGATTGTGATCGAAAGGAATCTAATTACACATTTGTACAGAGTCTCTCTAGACAAGGGGAGAAAGAGAAAGCTTCGTTCAAGAGTGAATAAACGAATTCAATGCTATTTTACTAACTGTAAGAATGAGAATGCATTTCTCGTGTCGTGGCACACAAGTTGTTAGCTGTTGCATTTCTCTCTTCTAAAAACTCCCATGAGGGTTGAGAAGAACATTTACTGCACTTCTAAGAGAAAGTAATATACGACATAAAGTCAATTGTAATCAAGAAGATCAGAGACAACAGAAAAGATAAGACTCAAGATTCATGACTAGCAATAGATGACTCGACTTTGCTACTATCTATGATAATGAGTGGAAAAAGGGGTAGAAAAGTAAAAGATTGTCAGGGCGGAAGGAAATCGTTGCTTATCTTTCAAGATGATATTTATTCGTTGATATTTAAGCTTTAGAAGAGCGTCATTTATAGCATTGTATTTGCATGTTATAGTACAAGAGATTATTTTGAGAACTGAGTTTGAATACATATTTCAGTTTTTCTTTTACACTTCTGTCCACAATAGCTTTTTATCTCTGTATTGTACTCACCACACGACTATTCCACATAATAGAAAAGCAACTTGTATCACATATAAGACTACATGACCCGTTTTCTTCTTCACAAGCTTCTTACCACAAAATGAGTGTCATTAGCAAACTAAAGTAAGAAACTAGGAGCATTTGACTCGGGTAGATAAAACGAAACTCATTTTCTTTCTGGGAATTTCTTGTAGACTGAAAAAGAAGAAAGTACAAGAGTATATAAGAAGAATGAGAAGATGAGAGAATTTCAATGGGAAGTTAAATGAGTTGAGAAAGAAAGTCAGTGGAACATGTTAGAAGAGCGACAGGAGTTATTTGTATTAGAGCATGTAAAGAAGGAGACGTGTGGCGATTACCTTAGTTCTTAAAGTCTAAAGTGAAGAGTATGCTATATATATGTATGTATAGTACATGTAGAGAGAGACGAAAGTTGAATGCCCATTTTACTATTACTACCTCAAGTTTCTACGACTATGAGAAAGCTTGCCGATCTTGCCATTAATTTTGCAGATTTTCTTACTATACATATGTACTACCTGAGTTGAGAAAAGTACTTTAGAGTAATAGTCTTAAAAGTAGAACCTGTTTCAGCTCACTATACACTCTTCCGTTTTTGCTCTGTGAATGAGTGAAGATTACTGTACACGCATTTTATACTTGAGTTTGAAAACTTGCCATAACTCACACCTACTTTTGTTCCTCTTCTCATCGGGATGAGAGAAAATTCTCCAGAGAGTCTAAGGATTGAATCATCCTTTCTATATACCTATATATGTAAACCTAACAAAACTCTAGTAGAGAAAAGTTCAACTGATGAAAAAGGTTAGGCATCTAGCCAAAGACATTATTATACTTTTCTCTCTTTCCTTAGTTAGTACAAAAGCAACTTTCAATGCAAGCAATGAATTTTCTGAATCTCTCTAGTGGTACAGTGTGGTGAAATGTGAATGAGTTCTTTTACCCTACTCTTTACTTTCATCATCAGCAAAAGTTGAAAAGCTTAAAACTCACCACAACTTTCTCACACTTCACACACCTATACACTCTTAACCAGAAAGCCACGAGACTACGACAATGCTTAGTTTATTAAAGCCACAGTAGCAGGAGGAGATAGTAAAAGAGAATCTTGAAGGAAAAAGAAAAGAGGATTGATTAGAGGAGAATCAAGTGTTGTATATTGTAGCATATCTATGTAGAAAAGAGAGAAAGCAAATGTATTTCTAGGGTAGAAGAGAGATGAGAGTGTTGTTAAACGCAATTTTATGAAGGTACAGCTTAACAGAGAAAAGAAATAACACAATTATGTAGCGTATCTATGTAGAAAAGAGAGAAAGCAAATGTATTTCTAGGGTAGAAGAGAGATGAGAGTGTTGTTAAACGCAATTTTATGAAGGTACAGCTTAACAGAGAAAAGAAATAACACAAGAAAGTTTTATGCTACGCACATAATAGCACAACAAGGGCAATATAACATGAGCTAGTTTACTTCTTCTATATACTATCTTTTTTATATTATACACTAGAGGTATATAGAGAAAAGTCTCAACGAAGTGATGATAAAAGTGCTAATGTATGATGAACGCACAAGATTTCTAAGACAGGCTTACAATAACTTACACATCTTGTATATATTCTTTTTTTTCTTGACTGCACATCACATCAGACATTTCAGTATATAGAAAAAAAGCTTAGCATGCACACGTAAAGAACAAAAAAAAAACAGGAGCNTTTTTTCTCTAAAGAAAATCACTGCGGAAATGAATGAGAAGTGAAGCGTGATTTATTTCAGTATAACAGCAGAGAACATTCTCATTCCAAAAGTAAATTCACCATAAACTAAAAGCCATTCATGAACTAAAATAGAGAAACCAAAGAACTCAATTCTTTGCTTGTTGGCTCTCGTGTGTAAAAACTAAAAGGCATATAAACCTGTAGAAAGGTTCATTAGAACTGACATTATGGAAAAACCAGCAGTTGGAAAGCAATGTGAAGTGTGACGTGAAATTTTGGAAAATTTATTCTCTCTACTGTTCATGTCCAATTCACCATGTGAGTTTACTACATGCAATGATGTCATGTCAGTACTTATATTCTCTTCTGGTATTAATCAGTCTAATGAGGAAGGAATGCTTAAGCTGTATTAGTACTACATTCAGAATTTAGTCAAGTGGGCTTGAATCTTTGTCTATCAACTTCAAACTCTATATTGCATGTAGATACTTATTGTTCGTCTATCAAAAGAAAAAGGGGTGTAGACACATTTATATTAGACTTACATATTACCTTCATTCTAAATCTAACACATATCATTTATTGTACCATGCTGTTCTTATTACTAAAGATAGTCATTAAAGCAAGCTGATAATTACAAAACCCTCTCTCTGCTTTCTCTTATGCCTCACTTCACAAATCAAAATCATATGTATTCTTTACAAGTCACTCAAACAGAGTTTCTAATTAGAGATATATATTGTATTCTTACTCACGTTGGATTATAATTAGCACATTAAGACCAATGAACTAGATTGTTGTTTCATGTCTCTATATATTGTCTTGACATGCATTCACAGCACGCACTTAAGTTCGAATGTCTGTTTTTGTCATTTGTAAATGGAAGACACATGTGCGTTATGCTTTAAGAAGGAGGAAGAAGAAATATGAAATGAAATCAATAATCCTTTCTGTCATAGTCAAGTCTCTCTATTCACATAAGCAATAAGTATTCACTCTTGTATATAATGCGTATATATAAATATAAGTCTTGAGTAGAAGAAAGCAATATGTGTACATTAATACACGCACATTTCTTATACCATAGTATTATATGGCATTTAAAATACTCATGTAAGTGTCATATGTCACCGTTGATTTGAATAAGAAAGAGATTCATCTTCTAAGCCGTCTTCCTATTACGTAAGATATCTCATCTCTATAACTCTAGCATAAGTATATATATAGCTATATATAGCTGCCTCAGCAGAAATGAAACATCAAAAGTATCTTGAGAGAAGAAGAAAAGATATGCATCCATACACACAAGATGATTGCATTACATATAGAGTAGATATTACGTATTACTCTCTCTCTCTCTCTACAAATTTGAGAAATGGATAGGTTTTTGTACTACTAGCAAACTTTCTTCTCTATCTCAAAGTGCTTAGCAAAGTTTACTGTCTCTACTCTGACAAAGTGAAGTGACTTTGCCTATATATACTATGTAGATCTGCAAATGTTTCTCTAGTAGACTTACATATAGTAGTAGATGCATATCTATTTTGTCTATGTATACATATATATTGAGTAAGTGGAGTGAAGTGCATACATTGTGTAGTAAGAAGAAATTCCATCTAAGCAAACGCTTCCAATAGGATTTTAATATTAGTGAACTATATATACATAGAAACGCAATGTACACGCTTTCTCTCTCTCTCTTTCTCCATATGTATTTATATAGAGAGAAAGAGCTTTTCTGTAAATTGAAAGAGCTTACACTCAACTCAATATGTTTTGTGAAGAATATATTGTAGTGTAGTATTTCTAATCTGAAACAGAAGTATGAAAAGCATTACTATACAAATTCTACACTATACACATATATTATATACCGTGCACTTTCCATCTTGTGAACTTGGCTAGAGATCTACATTTCCTCAAGTTCTCTTATGCATTCAATTCATTCTCTCTCTATGAGTATTATATTTATTTCTCTTACCCTAATGCTCGACTCGACTGAGAAAGAGTAGAGAAAGTATTTCGTTGCAGAGAAAGTGACGAGAGATACTTCCAAAGCGATCAGTAACCTAGCAGTATATATAAGTAAATGCTAAAATACTACAAATCTACAGTAAGTAAAGTCTCCTATAGTGAAAAGTTGTTCTCATATTTTGGCTAGTTGCCTCTTATCTGTGGTTGAGTGTGTAGAGTCAGTACCATTAGTTTTGCCATGTAAATGCAACCAAAGATATTTTACAAAGGGAGAGAGCCTCAAGGTACATAAAGAGAGAATGGTTCGTTGACGACATGCATAAATGCATAGACGAAATCCTTTGAAGCTTTTGAGGTTTGCCAAAATATACTTTACAAACACATAACCTCCTGTGTTAACTCTTACATTTAGAAGTTGAGAGTAAGCTTTCACTTTTGCAAAAACTTTTTTCGCGATGAGACTCTTCTTCTTCTTCTCTTTTGATAAGGTAGTAGTATAATAAAGTATAAAATGTTTTAGAATAATGACCCGTTATTTGTGACACAATAGCAAAGAAGAAGGAAAAGAGGTCGATGAACTAAAAGAGTTAAGCCTGATTTGAAAAGATTGGGAATTGAGATTTCACAGTAGAGACACAATACAAAAGTTTAGCAATAGATAATGAATGCAATGCATGTTGTGTTTTGTATCTTATGTATTTTAGTAACATGAAAGGGCAAGAAAAGTGTTACGCCCTTTAGTCAATATATT
>VCNE01001077.1:0-12704 GCA_009869805.1 Oncopodura yosiiana
ACAAACAAACTGTGAGCTATAATACTCAACTATACTCTCAAGGGATGAGAAAAAGTACCAAGGGCAATTCACATTAGCCCTTTTTCTCTCGCCATCATCATCATTGGAATTTCTCTATGGATCACAACATCATCTCTACATCACTAAACACAGCAAGAATGAAACAACTTTTCTAAAAACTACTTCAACTGAATATATATATATATATAAACTTGACTTGTATAAGGGAATTTTGTGAACGAAACCATCTCATGAAGTCAGAGAGAGAGATGTAATATAGAAAGTAGTAGAGAAGATAAAATTGTGAGCAACAAAATAAGGAACTCTGTGAGTTGTATAGTATACACTTTTAGAAACTAAGAGAGAGTACTTGAAGGGATGCAAAGGAATAGTTGTCGGAAGATGAAAAGGAATACCGAGAAAACTGTGTAAGAGTAAAGGGACAAACTGGCGCCGATCGCTGCCGATTTCCTTTAGTTGTAACAACAGGACATAACATCTCATAGAAAAAAAGAAAAGAGCACTTCAAGTCTCTCCTTTAGGCAAAAAGGGCAAGCAGCAAAAGTTGAGCCTTCAAGAAAAATTTCAAATAGCTTTTTTTGAGCTAACAAATAATGAAATGTAAATGACAAGACATATAGGAAAATGGAATGTTCTCTTTTTACCTTCACAACTTTTAATCACCTATTCTAATCGGACATCGCCACAGATTTAGGAAACGAGGTGTTAATAAAATATATGGAGGTTTTATATCATAAGTCAATAAAATACTTGACTTTTTTAGAAGGTGATAATTGTGTACTCAAACAAAAATTCCAATAGCTCAATAATAATAATAATCTACATGTTTGATGTTATACTTTTTATATATAGAATCATGTAGCGTAGTACTACTAAACATAAAAAGCTTTAGAGCCGCAATTAGTCATTTGGTTCCGCATACTATAAAATTTAATTCTACATAATTTATACATATAAAAAATGTTGTACGGCCTGGGAACAAAATCCAGTCTAAAAGGAAACTAGAACAAAACTCAATGAATGAAAATTATACCATCTCATCATCATCATATGATATATAAAAGTGGTCCTTAGTTTTTTCTTCTGTCGCACCCAAAAAAAGGTTCCCATTAAATCTTCTCTTCGTTGACACAGAACAGAACAAGAGCCTTAACTTGTGATGATAAAAAAAACTAACTGCATGTCTCTTTAGAATATAGGTTACGTATTTTATCATCATAGATAAATATATGCATTTTTTTCCTTTAGTTGAAACTCAAGTCTCTCTCCATGAAGACCTTCATTCACATTTTAGATATTCAGGTTTTTTTTACTTCTTTCCCAGAATCTCTTTCATGATGGTTCATAGCATAAGGCATATAAAAATTTTGTTGGCTACTATAATATTTACTGAACTGAAATAGAGGAAAACTGTTGGACTTTATCTTATCATGTATAATAGTAAGAGACTCATGGAAAAAGGAACAAAGTATAAAGCTATGCACTCTATGAATTTTCTTATGCACGACGCCGTTCAGGTTTTGAACTACCTCCAGCAATAATATTATTTCTAAAAATGACAATAAATGTATCAAAATTTTTATAAGGATTACAAACCTGGACCAAATAGCAGCAAGTAATAAAAATATCGTCAGTTGTTGGTTGTTGTCATCAAAAAGAAAAAGTCGTGGGAAATTGTTCCAAAAACACTAGCACTATAAAACTTTATATGATGATAATGTTAACAACTACTTAATGATGATGATGATGACGATGATTGTAAATATTAATTGTTCACAACGTAACTTTTCAACGTGATGCTGTAACAGAGCAGTTTGTCAACAATTACTTACAAAATGTTCTCAGCTGCTCAAAAACTCAAAGTGTCACAGACACGTAAGCGATAGTGAGAGTCTTACTGTGTGTGAAATGAAGAAAAAAGTTTTTTCTCCACTTGCTCAATGTTGAAAGCATGGACTGTTCAAATTTAGCTCTTTGCCAACAAGTATTTTATTTAGAAATCAAAATTAATGGATTAATCACTAACTTTTTTACAATGATGAATCATTAACTGATAAAATGATGGGAAAATGTCTAAAATTTTGATTGAGATTATGTCTATGTCTACCTTGCTATTATCAAAAGCCTAAGAAAAGGGGTGAATGATCTAATTGGAATTTAAAGATAATAATTAATTAAGTTTCAAATGACCGCAAGGTTAATGAACTTTGATTAATATAATTAATTGCAAGGCTTTTAATTTGCATTGTCAAGGACGGTCATTGACCTTGAATCATTTTGCCCCATTTTTATGCTGATTTATATGCAGACAGAATATTTCTTCAAGAATTCTTTTATCCATTGTTACTTTATATTATAATAATGATTCTAAAGCATCCCGTTCAACTTGTTTCCCAGAACGAAAGAGCTATTTCAAAGAAAACAACCTGTCCATGAATTTTCTGTAGCCTTAAGGCTTACAAAAATAAGGGGACCTAGTTTTATTACATGTTGATGAAATTCCAGAGCATGAAAAAACAGTCTTCATTTATTTGGCTCTCTCTAGAAAATCTTGTATACATTTTGCATATTACAGTAACAGCAGAGAGTAATAAGAGTAATAAGACTGGTGCCTCGTCCCTTGCACTAAAATGAAATCAGAGAGCCAAAAATGCAATCTGCACTGCAGAAATATAGACCACCAAAGAAATTGATGAGCTTGCAATTTAATAACTCATGCAAAGCTTTTACTAACAACTAAAGTAGATAACTGACCTTAGCAGAAGCTCATAATTGTCATTTTATACTTCTCTTAGCACATTTACTACAATATAGCAACTCAAGCATAGAGAGCTGACAACTCATAATTTAAATTGATATATATATGTGTCTCGACTATTTTCATTGATGAACACATTTAACATAATAATAGTGTCAATATGATCTCACAACACAAACATAAATAATACGGTGCCTTGTTGCCGGACAATTTTACATATGTCAGAATTATTATAGTACTCATTACACATTTTTAAATTTTGCATATACGATGAATGAATTAGCTCATTTAAAGTTCAAAACTGCAGAGTTACATATTTTTATGACTATATCATATTTAATTTATATATCCTAACCTTTACTGATGTCTCAATCTATTTTTGCATGGAGCCTATAACACATAACTAATTATATATAGGCCGTATTGGAAATCTTACAATACGGTGAATTCTTTTACTATATACATATAACATATGCATATATGCCTATATAGCTACCTGTATTATTTGCTATATAGTCAATTGTCTTAACACACACGCACGTGTTTGTACCTCATCGGCAATATGAACTTGTATGTTATATACAGTAGCTCTTTAAATTTACCTATAATCTGTAGTTCTCTATACATCTAATTAAGACTCTTATAGTGAGTAGAAGCATCTTACCTTATAGAGTATCCAGTCTCAAATTTAGTCGGGTAGTAGCGGAACTCACTATATAAAGAGAAGACAGGTGTAGTAAATATTTTCGGATGTAGTACGAGAGAGAGAAGAACATCAGGAGAGAGAGAATGTTACCTGGTATATACAAATGTAATGAAAAATCTCTAATGAAAAAGCCTGTATGCGCCACCTTCTTCTAAACCAGTTAGTCTTTAAGGGTGAGATTGAGTGAAGATCTCGCTGTTAAATTTCTTTTTTCTTGGTCATTTTTTGACAATAAAACGTCTTGAGCCATGACCCAGCAACAAGAGCAAAAGCTTTCATATTATTTTTTGTAGACGAACGAAATAAGGGTTATAGACAGGAAGTTATAACTCGATCGTTGGCTGCAGCAAATCACTCGATTGTGACCTATGGCAAAAATATAAATATTATAAATGTCAATTGATATAATGATTTGCAAATGTTGTACTCTTTATGATGCGAGATGAGATTTTTAGGAGATTAGAGAGAGAGAAGATTAGGATTTATGTCTCAATTCAATTTGGGAAATGTGAGACGACATGATGCTAATAATTTCATTGATGAAGAGAATGAATGAGTTATGAATGAATTTTTTAAAGCTGCATTAGCCGGGAATGGAATGAATGAAACAGATTTTTCTATGAAGTAATAATTATGATAAATTACTTAAAAATTTACCTTGAAATGCACTGTTGAGTGAAGTGACCCAAATTATAGCAAGAGAAACATTGGAAGAGTTGGAATTTTATGACACTTTGGAAATAACTTGGAAATAGATGGAGTTTTAGAGAAGAAAAAATGTATTACAGACAGGACTGGTTCACTGACTTTTCTAATGTAAATAGACATATAATCTTGTTTATGTAATTGCTCCTCCTTATAGTGGGAGAATTTAATTGTAGAGTTAGTTATTAAAAACTTTTTGGTGTATGAAATTTTGAAATACAATTTGGAAAGAGAAACTTTTTCATCTAGAGATCTTTTTTGTTATATTTCCTCACTTTACAGAAATAAGTGGCGACTTTCCTACACAGTTTTCTAAAATAATACAAAAAAATAAACTTGAAATTTCTCAACTTTTTGACTTTTTTCAAACGACTCATGTTTACATTTTGTTTTCATGAATCGAGACCAAAGCATCTCATTTTAAAATTTCCCACCAACGCTGAGACGCCTCTCACTTTTTACTTTGTTCACTTTCTTCTAGAAAAAAACAATTTGACCAATTTAACCATATTTAGATTTTTAACCTAGTTTTAATTTTTTATCAGAACCAGTTTCTTCTTTTCTCCTCTGAAATCCAAACTTCAAGGTTAGATATCATCATCATTCATTTTATGTCAGTGGGAAAGAACAGTGCAAAAATGTATTTATTTCCTTATTCTCGTGTTTCATTTTTAATAACAGTTTTTATTTTTATACCAGTGTTATGTCAGTCTCTCTCAATAACAAGTTTAACTCCAAGAATTGCAAGTGAGTTTTAACATTTCTCAAATTTATTAAGATTATTATTAATTTCATCTTTCATTTCGTAGGAGGAGCAATTGGCAATTATTTGGAATGTGCCAGAAATCGACATTGTCCATCTTATTTGGCTTGCTCTCAAAGAAATGTTTGTGATGACCCATGTAGAAATAAATGTGGACCAGATCGCTCATGTAGAGTTAGAAATCATCGTCCAGTCTGTTTTAAGACACCAATTTCCAGTAAAGAAAAAGAATATAACATATCTATATATAATTTATTGTTGATTTGATATTAATTAAATTTTTAGCCACATCAAAATACGATGAAGACAGCCCTTGCTCACAAATAAAATGTCCACAAGGCTCAAACTGTATACTAATCCAAGGCAAACCAAATTGTAAATGTATTGAGTCATTTAATCAAGATCGAAGATGTTCTCCACTATGTGAATATGATAGCCATTGCTTAAAACATCAACAATGTTTACTATTTAATGAAACAAATTCAGAAGGAATACAAAAATGTGTTGATCGTTGTGAGATTCAGAAATGTGGCCCATTTGCAGAATGTAAATATGATTCTGATGGCTATTCATTTTGTGAGTGTAGAAAAGGATATGAAAGTGATGATCCAGTTGTTGGATGTAATTCAACAGTGATTGCTGTAAAGGATACTGTGTACTGCTACCCTGCTTCATGTGGAACTTATGGAACATGGTTAATTAAATTATTAAGATTTTATCAATGCTTACTTAATTAGTTTAATTTGATTTTTCTATTAATATGTAATAGCTCTCCGAAAGGCGGAAGAACCTGCGTATGTCAAATTGGTGCAAGAGGAACACCTCCAAATTGTCAAATGGGCTGTGGTGCGGATACTGATTGCAAATTTGGTGATATTTGCGACAGTGGTTGGTGTGAGCCAGTTTGTAAAGAAGGACATTATAAATGTGGAACAAATGTATTAAAAATATTTAATTAAATGCATTAGAGAAGACGTAAGAATGTACAAAAATTATTTAATTTTAGGCTCAATGCAAAGTACTAAATCGGAAGCCAGTTTGCAGGTATGAAAATAATACTAAATTACGTAATATTTTAGATTACTAATTTACGTCAAAAAAATTCAGATGCCCAGCCGGTTTTAGTGGAGATGCTGACAAAGCTTGTTACAAAATAAGTTTCAAAATGGATAAATAAAATATACATGATGCCATCATCATCATCATAAATTTCATCTGCGTAAATTTTT
Source organism: Oncopodura yosiiana (assembly GCA_009869805.1). NCBI lineage: Eukaryota > Metazoa > Arthropoda > Collembola > Entomobryomorpha > Oncopoduridae > Oncopodura > Oncopodura yosiiana. Next base: position 6,183 of record VCNE01001077.1, read on the forward strand.
TTATTCTCCTAATCCATTTTATTTCTCATTTTTATTACTCGTCAATCTAACAAGTGAAAACTGAAATGAATTTCACACAGTTAAATGTCCTCATCATCATTTAATCTGCGTTGTGCACATGTCATCAAAATGTTTATTCACAAATATTAATTCCACGAATTAACTCAGGAACCACATTGAACTTTTGTTATTATCCAAGGATTTAGTTTTAATTCATGATTACGTAAATAAATAAAGCTTAATCTGAAATGTAATATTGATTGATGATGTGTTCAAACTAAATCACACTGGACAGGGATTAGATTATAGTATATAGTAGGAATGACATGAAATCCTTTGATATTACGCCTAGAAATGTCACAGTAGGACATATCAAAGCTTTATAGATAAGAAATAAATGTGGAATATAAAAGCCTGAGATGTTTTTTGGACTCATATCATAAGTTTGCAATTTCATACGTTTTGAATTATTATTATTATTGTTGACCTTAAATATGGCAAAGTTCTTGCTAGCTACTGTGTTACTAATTGCTGTTGTGACTTTTGTCAATGGACATGGTCGTCTTCTTCAGCCAGCAGGAAGAGCAACTCTTTGGAGATTCGATACCTTTAGAAGATTCAATCCAATTCCAGGTAACACAAAAAAAATTAATTTAAAAAGGTTTTGGATAATTATAAGCAGGAAGAGCAACTCTTTGGAGATTCGATACCTTTAGAAGATTCAATCCAATTCCAGGTAACACAAAAAAAATTAATTTAAAAAGTTTTTGGATAATTATAGTACATTTTTTTCTAATTAGATTACAATGACAATCAATTATTTTGTGGTGGCTTTCAACACCAATGGGAAGTGAATGGAGGAAAATGTGGAATTTGGTATAGTTAATAAAATATGAATAAAATGTTGTTGATAATAATTAACTTTAATGTATTTAATTATAGTGGTGACCCATGGGACGAATCTACACCAAGACTCCATGAAGGAGGTGGCTTATATGGAAGAGGAATCATTACAGTAAGTAATTAGTTACATTAATATGGAAAGTTGTGTTAATTAAAAATGAATTTATTTTTTATAGGGAGAATATCAAGCCGGACAAGTGATTGAAGCCAAAGTCGATTTAACAGCAGAGCACTTGGGATATTTTGAGTTTAGAATATGCCCACATAATAATCCATTAGTCCCCGCAACTCAAGAATGTTTGGATCAATATGTTTTACAGTTGGCTAATGGATCTGGCACAAAGTATAAAATTTCAACAATTATTAATGAATTTCTTATGACTTAATACTTAATCAGCATAAATTAAATATTTTTAGATACCCAATTGCAAAAGGCTCAACTGGCGTTCATACAATTAGTCTTAGACTTCCTCAAGGAGTCACTTGTCGCCAATGTGTTTTCCAATGGCACTATAATTGGTAATAGTTCTAATTACATAAATAATTGGAAATTAGTTAATTAATTGGTATAATTATTAAATATAGTGGTAACTCTCATGGCCAATGCGAAGATGGCTCATGGCAGCTTGGCTGTGGAGCACAAGAGACATTCAGGTTAGACAAATGTCATTTTTCCTTGAATCTTTTTAAATACTAATAAATTTTTAATTACAGAGGCTGTGCTGACATTTCAATTTCATAAGATTGAACTACAAATAATCTAATTTACAAATATATAATGTGATATATTAATTATTAATCATTTTCAATAAACTTTTAATTTGATTTTCATAAACATCATAATAAAATGCTATAAGCAAAAACCGTTCCTTTTTTACTTTCACTCTCACTTTCACTTTTGCGCGAATTTCAAACCGTGAGAATTTTGACATTTGACAGTTTTAAACTTTTCGACAATTTAGTTTCATTTTTTTACAACATGACTTTGGAACAACGAAAGTTGTCACCAAAAGTAAAGAATCGTGTAACATGTTGTCTACCTTGGTGTCAACATCAACAAAAAGGTTATAGCAGGCCTAAAACAACACCATTTTTAACAACATTTCCATTGAATAGAGAAAGGTAAACAAACAAAAAACTAGCACCACTTATTTATTAATTAGAATGCTTCTTTACAATAGACAACTGGAATGGCTAAAGAATATCAATCTCGACTCTCTAAAGAAACTGAGCAGAGCAACATTATCTCAACAATATCTTTGCTCAAAGCATTTCGACTCAAAATATCATTCTTTCACATGGCCTTGGAAAAAGACCCAGTTTGACTTTAGATGCAATACCAACAAAATTTGTTAGTGAACCACCACCACCTGCTCCAGCTCCTCAGATTGAACCACCATCATTAAAGCACCACTTATTTATTAATTAGAATGCTTCTTTACAATAGACAACTGGAATGGCTAAAGAATATCAATCTCGACTCTCTAAAGAAACTGAGCAGAGCAACACTATCTCAACAATATCTGTGCTCAAAGCATTTCGACTCAAAATATCATTCCTTCACATGGCCTGGAAAAAGACCCAGTTTGACTTTAGATGCAATACCAACAAAATTTGTTAGTGAACCACCACCACCTGCTCCAGCTCCTCAGATTGAACCACCATCATTAAGTATTGTAAAACCTCCAGCTCCTCCTGAAACAATACAACAACCATTTGTAATAGCTTATGAAATTGTACAACAATCCTCAGATCCAGAAGCACTCGTTCCTGTAATAGAAACAATAAAAAATGTACATTTTGGTGTATTTCAAGACATTGTACGACTGATGGATGAAGGAATTAGTAAATTACAAGAGGAAGTTGCTACCAAAACTGGAATCCCATTACAAATCGTTCAACATTTTTATTCTAATAGAGATGTCATTACCAAAGAGTCATTTGATAATATACTTATTTATCAGTCAATTCCTGAAGAGATAAACCAGGAGACAACATCAACAACAACAAATTCTTCTACTAATGATTCAACATCGTCGTCTCAAAGTTCTCAATCTGTAGCACAACAAAAAATAGAAAAAAATATAATAAAAACGGATGCCTCAATTATTTTATAATGTTATGAAACAACGAATCAACTTTGTTGATGATATTATATATAATTCATTTACGTAAGTTCACTAGACTGTGTGATATATTTTTAATGTGATTATAATTAGCTGGCTAATTCTATGACACAAATTTTGTCCTTGTCACTATCTAGTTGAGTTGAGTTGATATGAATACAAGTTATTGATTCAAGTTGACGACACAGGAATATTATTAGTACTAATATTTTTGATCTTGACCAGCACACATTATGCAAGGAAAAACAAATAGGCATATAGTCTTAATAACTCTATAAATAGAAATTATTATAAATGCACTAGTCCAGTATACTGAATTACTGATACTAATTAATAGCAAATATATTTTTATTACTCTATGAACTCTCTATATCTTTCATGCCATATAAAATGTATTATTGAAACTATTTAATCTTCAAAGCAGATATTTCCAACTTGTTCTGGAACTATGTAGACATTATTATGAATGACACGACTAATAATATGATGTCAAAGGTGAAACTTATTTTAAAATAAGGAATTAAACACAAAAAGACTGTTAATGATTTTATTTTATAAGATGATGATGAGATTAGCCAGATGATGATACGTTCTATTAGGCGTCAGGAAAATATGTTACGCAGTAAAAAAATATATTTAAGTTCTTTTTTTCTAAAGATTATTACAAACTTTGTGTGACGAATTTTCTCGATTCAAAGAATTGAGGACAAAGGTCAAGATAACAGACTTTTTCTTCTTCAATTGCTGGCGTCATAATCACTTTAATCTCACAACGGAAACTTTATGTGACAGTATTATATTATTCTTATTTTTGTAACTACGCAAGTTTCTTTTTTTTCCTACTAGTAAATTCTCACATATAGAAAAGAATGTGTCAATGATGCTCATATATAATAGAAATACATATAAAATGTCATGAGAGGAAAATCACTTGAGTCCCACTGGTTTATTAATTCTCTTGTCTTATCTCGTAGCATATGGCAGAGTACACACACTACAGTAAATAAATTGAAGGCTCCTCAAATCTTCCATTAGAGTCAAAAGAGCAGTTCATCAAAAAGTTATTGATGAGTTGGAATCGATGAGCAAACATCATCACATATATAATAGAGCTTAGACTCATAGTTATAGGCAGATGTAACTGGTGCAATCAACATGTTGATTTTAGAGTGACGAGTATAAATAGAAAAGGAGAAGCGTCAAACAATTTCTACTTCATTTCTTATTTATCCTGATCCAAGCTTGGACCTTATAAATAAAGCTCTCTCTTAAACCTCAAAGCAAATAATCCTCTTAATTTGCCAGTTTTGGTAATATCTAATGAGACATAGTTATTTATCCTTTCAACCTTGCCTTCACCTCGTTCTCCTTCTCTATCAATTTCAATTAAACTCTCTTCGAAAAGAAAAATGAGATTAGACAAAGTTCCACGTTGGCTCGTAGATCACAACAATGACACGACTAGCAATGATAGTTGCCTCATAGAAGAAGAAACTGAGGAAGACACCGTCCCAATTATTCTCCATGTTCAACAAATAGATGGAAGGACTCAGGACTTGACAGACGAACTGGTCACATTTGAAGTTCCAGCATCTCTACTGGATAAAAATGCTCCTAATAATGAATATCAACATCAAGCTTCTGTGGAAGAAGATAAATTACAAGACTCACTCAAAGATCATCATAAAGATGAATTATCTCAAGTCGTCGTCGTCTCATCAACTAAAGAAGAAAATGATGATGAACATATACTCGTAGGAACCAACAGCGTAGCCGAAGAAGCTAAAAAACTATGCAATTATCGCCTATTGGGTCTTCTTTTTACAATTCTCTCAAGTCTCTTTTCCTCATTGAGTGGACTCACAGTCAAATTGTTGGAAGATGACTTCAACCCATTTACAATTTGTTTCTGGAGGTTTCTTCTTATGACTATTATGGGACTTACTGGACTTTTATTTACTGCTGGATGTACTAAGACTGATGTTTGGCCTAGACCATTAGTAGAAGAAAAGTATCAACAACTTAAAAGCGTAGTTTTAGTCATGGTAAGAAATGAAGGATTTTTTTCATTCATAATCTTTATTCTTGCTTGAGCTTATGAGTAAGACAAATGTAGAGCTGCTTATCTTGTTGCTTTTTGGACAACTACGAAATTAATATAAGATTTAAAGCTCTTGTAAACATTTATGTATAGCTTTGACCTTTGGCTTTTAAGGAAGTATTTAAATGTATTGATGTAATCCTTCTAATGCGTTCAATGATTTATTTTTCAGATTCGTGGTATTGCAGGTTGTGCGGCAAGAATTATGTATATTATGTCGGTTAGTAATGAAATAACATTAAGAAATTTATATTATGTCTCTTACTGCGTCATTGCCTAATTCAATAATCTATTTTTTGAATGAATGAATATAGATAACACTATTGAATTTGTCAGAAGCCATGGTCATTAATACAAGCAGCTCAGTCTTTATGACGGTTCTGGCTTTTTTCATACTTGGTGAGGAGTGTGGAATTACATCGCTACTATTGGCTTTTGGAACTCTTGGTGGAGTTGTTGTCATTGCCAAACCTCCATTTCTTACTGGTGGAGAGACATTTGATCAGAATGTTTTGGTGAGTTGTCAAAGACCTTTTTGTAATGTTATAGAAATAGAATATAGTGTTGACTAAGGTTGTGGTTTTATTTTTATATAGCTTGGAACATCACTTGGAGGAGGAGGCATGATCTTAACAACTTTAGTAATGATTGTGATGAGAAATCAAAGACATATTCATCATTCCATTCATACTCTATCATTTGCAAGCTCAGGAGCAATTGTAGCTTTTCTGGCAAGTTGGTATTCTGGAGTTTTTGTTATTCCTACTGAACAACGTCATATTCTTCTTCTTACGGCTTCTGGAGTTACATCATTTTTTGGACAAACTCTCCTTACTCTTGGACTCAAATATGAACGAGCTAATGTTGTTGCATTGGTTCAAAATGTATCTGTGATTTTTGCTTTTCTATTGGACTTTATTGTGTTGCAAGTCGTTCCTGATGTCTATAGGTATGTATATAAATATTATTTTAAGGAGACTTGAGGAGACGTCTGTGGAATGGTGCCTAATATTAATTTTTTTATTTTTGTAATTTTGCAGCTTGAGTGGTGGAGCAGTTGTCCTCTTCTGCATTATGATTTCATCTCTACGTCAGTTCTCATGTTTCAAGAAAAGTACCAGTTAAAAAGTGTGTTATAAAAAAGTGAATATGAAGACTTACTTAATAATGTGTTGTAAATATAGTTCATGATGAGAGAGCAGTGATACATTATTGTGTTCATATAATATTAGAGTTGGTGATGTTAACACTGTGCTTAGAAAGAATAGAGATGATAACCCGAATATTATAATTAGTACTAGTATAATGATCCAGTTTTATGAATCTCCTTTTTGTATTTTTTACAATCAAGTACTTTAATTACACAAAATATGTTAAAAAGTGTTGTTGTGT
>VCNE01001078.1:0-17929 GCA_009869805.1 Oncopodura yosiiana
AAACTTGTTGAATAGAAGAATGAGGAAGTATTGTTTGTTTATTTGGTTTATTAATTCCACAAGCTAATTTAGCAACGACTTTATTATGTGAAATACCAGCAGAACAACGAAATCCAGTTTTCTCAAAGACCTTTTCTCTAATTTCTCCAACAATTTCTGCTCCTAATGTTAATTTGATTTCATCTATTGGAAGCATTTCACTTGATTTAATCATTTCTAACCAATCTTGAGTTGACTCATAGCCCATAACATAATTTGTTTCAAAATGTTTCATTTCTAGTGAGTCAACAAGTGTTGAACCATCTGAACAATTCAATTGATCTAATTTGGAATTAACCATTTCTGTTAAATCAATATAGGCTTCATCAACAGAGGCTCGTTCAACAACACAAGATGAAAATTCAGATAAAACTGTGATTACTTCAGCTCCAGCATCTCTATATCTATAATACAAAATGTAGTAATTTTATTAGACTCATTTAGTTAATTCAATTTCAATTCATTATACTTTGTTAAATCTGATTTTCCACGAGTTTCTGGCACACGAACAAGAATAATTTCTGGACACAATTGTGCTGCTTCATCACCTCTAACATTTCTGGAGACTCCACTAGCTCTAGCTTCATAATTTACAGCAATTATACTGAAAGAAAGATCAAAGATGATTCAGCAATTAAAATCAAAGATCAATTTAATAATAAAAAAACACAACTTACGCTCCTCCTTTGAATGCTTTGTATTGAACAACTGCTGCTGGTTTTCCTTTAATTTGAGGATTGTCTCTTTCTTCAACTTGGACATAAAAACAGTCCATATCAATTAGCGCAATCACACGAGAATCAGCAGACATGATTAATTAAATTACATTAATTGACCTTCACAATTTTTTTCGAATAATGATTTCATGAACAATCACATTTCTATTCGCGGTTGAATTACGTTAGCGCTTTTATGATGATGGGGCAAATAAAAGTTTTGAACAAAGAGAATAAATTCTTCTCAATAATAAAAATAAGACTTTTAATTTCATAATTCATAAAGTCACTCGTATACATCAATTAAGACAAATCTAAAATGCCAAAACAAACTTTTTTACAATGCTGTTGAGTCTCTTCAATTATATTTAGAAATATTGGAACCCATTTAGAATTTGAGTCGATAGTTTCTGCTTTTCTTTTGATAAACTTGAGTAGTATCACAAGATATTTAATTAATTTTCTACATGCCAATTCTTTAAAATATTGATGTAAAGGGATTATATCTTGTTCAGTAGGATCAGGTACTTCTTCAATAGCTTGTTTAATATACTCTCTAACTTTAACTGGATCACAAGTATCATTTAAACATGGCATAAATACTTCTTCTTTCTGTTGAGCTGGAATTGTTTCTGAAGTAGGATTCCAAAATTTCGTCCAATATTTTTCTTCTATCTTCAAGATCTTTATTAATATTATCAGAATTTATATGCTCTCTTGGTATAAAATCCATAACATTATCATCTTCAAATAAGTCCTGAACTAATTCAGGAATTGGTTGTGATTGAGAACTTTCAAAACTATTGATTTCTAGTTCCATATCTTGTGAACCAAGAAATTGACTGTTGTTCTCTTCAAAATATTGAACATTAGTTTCTGGTTCTGGTTCAATAATGACATTATTATTTTTTTTGGCACGTTCAATAGCTTGACGACTTGTACAAGGTTGTTCATCATCCACGACGACTCCTACGACACCATTATTATTATTAGTCTTATTTCCTTGTTGTTGTTTTGCCATAATTAGAACTTCGTTTCTTAAATCTGGAGGTAAAGCATTTAGAAATTCAGGGTCAATTGTTGTTGTATTGTTATCGTCTTTTGTAAGTAATTTCTTTAGCTGTGATTCTTCTTTTTCGTTCTCATGATTCGCTGTTGTTGTTTCATTTGATTTATCATTATTCAATTTCAATGTATCAATGTCAATTCCATAAGAAGAAGCAACTTCTTTAGCAATTTCTGGTGGTAACTCACGTAGTATATTTATATCAATTTTAGATGCATCATTCCATTCAGAGTTATTTGATGTTGTTAATGGAATAGCAGCTGCATGATTTTCATTTGGTACTGGTAATTCAATTTGTGGTTGTAACACTGGTGGCTCTTCATCGTTTTCATGAACATTATTATTTGGAATTGTTTCAATTTTCTTCTTTTGTTTAGACATCTTACTTTTTTGTAACATTTCAAATGATCTACTATAATTAAACAAAGTTGGTTGAACAGTTTTTTCTTTCTTGTCAAAATCAAATTGTAATTCCGTTAAAGTCAGTCCAATTCCTCTAAATTCAGTAACTGGAATATTAGCAACCATACGTAATAATTGACAAACTGTTCTATAAATTTCATTCCATGCTCTTGTTGATTGCATCAGTGGTCTTGTACTGTGAAAAAGAATTACAATTATATAGTGTGTTTCAATAAAGAGTTATTGTATGCTTACTAAGTCTTGACATATGCTGAACCGATACCACCAGTCTTTAGAGGAAGAGCTGCACCTTTTTTTCTTATCATTAATTTTAAAGTTACTTGAGTACCAGTCGCTTGACCCAATTCTGCTCTTCTTGTTAATTCTTGACATAATTTCTCCATAAACGTATTCAGTTCACGATTTTCTTGAAAACGAATTCCAAAATTGACATCAACAGAAATACTCTTTGGTCTATCAAAATCATATTTCAATTCAGATGTATGAACTCCACGACATAAGCTAAAAGACAATAATAAAGGAAATTAGAAATATCTTATATTTATAAAAGTATAATTAATTTACTTACTTGTGCCAAGTTTCTGCAGTCTTTTCTCCAAATTCTTCTTTTAGTGTAGAAATTGGAATGTTGAGTAGCTCTTGACAAGTTTGAACATTATATAATTCCAATAATCTTGCTTTGTATTCATAACCAATGCCAGGCAAATCACCGACAGGAAGATTTTTCATAAATTCATCAATTATGGAATCCTTCAAATAATAACTACCATTTGGTTTGGCATGTCTTGTAGCTAATTTGGCTAATAGACGATTACTTCCAATTCCTATTGAAGCTGTACATTGAGTTTTTTCCAAAATAATTTTCCTAATAAATTCAGCCAAATTTTCAGGTGTTGAACCAGGAATATCTTTTAGAATTGAAGTAACATCAACAACCATTTCATCAACACTTCCAGGTTCAATATTAAGAGTAAATGATGCAACAGTTTCAAAAAATAATTTGGATAATACGTTTATATTCTTCAAAGTCATATGGAATAACTTGAACTTCAGAACATAATTCTTTAGCTTGAGAAACCCACATTCCATTTTTGACACCAAAAGATCTTGCTTCATAAGATGCACATGCAACATCTGAATTTGATTTTAATAAAACATCTCCTTTTCCTGTTGAGTGAGTAACAATAACTGGCTTTCCTTTTAAATGTGGTCGACTAAGAAGTCCAACAGAAACAAAAAAACAATCCAAATCAATATGCATTAGTGTAGTTGAATGATCATCAGGAAACATATCAAATTGTGAAGCAGGAAATGAAGAAACAAGTTCAGTTTTATATCTTTCCAAATTAGAAAAGATATGATTACTTGGTAAGTTTTTCCTTAGATTTGTAATCATAATTTGCATATCTTTCTTATGACTAGATATTAAATGAAGTCGAGAATTGTTAAAAAATTCTTCAATGAAATTATCATCACGAGAAGTTTTCATTTGATTTGGACGGAATGTATTTTGTTCAGTCTCATTTGAAATGTTATTAGGAGGAGGATGAGGAACTTCAATTGCTTCATTTTCTGTGCTGGTAGTAGTAGTGATAGTAGTGTGTCCATTTTCGGATGAAGTGTCAGTTGACTGTTTTTGTAATTGTGGAAACATTTGTGACAAAGTTCTTTGCTTTTCTTCCCTATTGTAAATAAGTAAAAATCAATGAGTTGTTGAGAAATTTTTTACATAAAAAAGTATATTAAATTACTTGTTCAAATCGTAGAGGTAATATTGCCGATGAGGTAGTTTTTGTCCAGCAGCAATACTTTCAAGAATCCAATCTGGCGTTAATGTCTTTTTTCCATGTAACATTTTAGTTGGTCTGGAAAGATTAGTTGCAATGACAAATGTTGTGTCACTACTATTGTAAGTATGATAAGTTCCTCCATGCTTTATAAACATTTCTCTTAATTCTGGTTCAGATGGACCTAAGAATAATTAATTTATGAATTAGTTTTTAATCAAAGAATTAAAGTTTAATAATACTTACTTGTGTAGCCATTAATATAAATTGAAATTCCTCTGAAAATATCACTAGTTTGATTTTCACTTTTGCTTTTATTGTGTTGTACATCTAATTTAGCTTTTTTGGCATTCATATATCCACCCTGTTAAAAAGAGGAAGAAGACTTTAAGTAACACTTACAAGTTGTATTGTCAAACAAACAATTAAAAATGATAAATTAACCTGCTCTTCAAATCCACTTCCTTTTTCACTCCATTCTCGAACATTTCTCGTTCGGAAGCGTTTTTCTGTGCCATTTATCCTTTTCAGTTCGTGGTTCTGGCATTTTGGTGCTGACAAATGAAAACAAAAAGAAGAGAAGATATTTCGTTTTGTTAGTACTAAATTTATGTTATGTAACAGTTTTGTTTTGATTGAACTACGTATCTTACCTGCTAATTGCTTGCAAATTGTAAGAGGTCAATCAATCACATGGCAGTTTAAATGAGAAGAATTAGAAAGGACTTTTAATGAATTTTCTTGAAGAAAATATGACCATAAAACAAGAGAAATTCAAGAGAGAAAGTAAAAATAAAAACCTTGAGACACAAGAGAGAACAATTGAAACTTGTTCTGGCGCTTTGTAACAGTAATCAAGAGTCTCAGTTTGCCTCCAATTCACTTTATTGTATTTTATTGATTTCATGATAAGGTCTTATAACAAAATATTAAATAGATGAAAATGAATTAAAAAACAATTATTTTTTAGCAAGAGACAGCATCGTTTCTTCAAGTTCAGCTTGAGAGCGAATCAATGTGTCATGATGTTCTCGAAGTTTCTCTAGTTTAGCTCTTTTTTCTGCTACAACAGATTCCAATTGTTGATGAGTAGCATTACGATCCAAGACTTCCATCAATAATTGACCACGTTTTCCAACAACATCCATTCTCATACTATTTGTTGCTTTAGATGTCAATTCTAGAATCTTTAGCAATCTATCAATACTTGAGTGAAATAGTTTTGTTTCTGAAAAGGGAGTAGATAGAGAAAGTTAATTGCTACAAATGTTAGACCTGAGACTACAGCTATAATTTAATTACCCTTTAGGTACTCATTAACTTCAGCAATTAAATCTTGAGTCATTTGGTGATTATCTGGATGTACTACACGGAGACGTTTTGTAATGTCGTCCATATACATTCCAGCTCTTTCAAGTACTTCATCTGCCATTGTTGTGACTAATTTTTAATCAAACTGTGTCACTATACAATCTAGAAAGTATTAAGACTACAACACTCCAATTGTTCCGAACAACTTTTGGAAATCTTTGAAACTAAACAACTGTTTTGTGTATTTACTGCGTTGCTAAAAACAATGAATGCTAGAAATAGCTTCATTGGGAAAGGAACAAATACCCGAGTATCAAAGCATGTAAAATAGCGTTTCGATTATTTCGGCCCTGTTTAGGAGGCCAATTTATCATAGACGAGATCCAAGCTCATTAGCTGATTTGTTTGTAGCCCAAAAGTAAATGTAACATCTTTACGAGTAAAAAGTCTGCCTTTAAACTTGATTAAACTGATAAACATTTACTTTGTAGGATACAAGTTGGAACATATTTATTAGATTAGTGAAAATATTCGCCGAAATCATTTGCATTTGTCCTTCATCACGAATAAAACTGGTTTCACAGATTATTCAAGATGCAGTAGCTAATCTAACTATAATCATCGTTAATTCATGGCAAGATTTTCATATAAAAATATAACAGGAAAATGCTAATAAAAGTATGTATAACCCTCTTTTCTCTGCGTTAGTAAGCAGTCTTGTCATTAATATATTCGTATCTTCTATTCCTTTAGTAAATAAAAAATCTTGATGGATGATTAAAATATTTTAGCGAAAATCTAAAAACATTTTCATGACCGTTTCCTCTTTGTTCATTGCATATAATACTAAACTAAATCCCGCTCTCAAATTGCATCATGTCTAGCCGAAACAAGTGAATGAACGGCGGTAGTAAAAAGTCGGTGCATGTGTGAAAAAGTTTTTTCATCTTTTTCCGATTTTTGCACAAATTAATTAAAATTTAATCAAATTAAAACTCTGACAAGACAAAATGCTTCGATCACTACATAAAGCAGTTACACTTCATAAACTTTATAGAACACTACAAGCTTCTGGTGCAACGAGACAATGGGAAAGAATAACAATTCAATTTGCAAACAATCATCAGCAACAACAAACAAGAAATTTTAATTTGACAACATCAGTTAAAAATTCAAGTAGTGAAGCCATTGATAGATCTTTGTTACGTTTAGATAATGAGATACGTAAAACTGGAAGAATTAATCGGAGTGACATTGATGAAATTCTACAGGATATACGTGAAATGAGTAAGTTTTATTTGACTAATTATCTTTCATGATGCATGAAATTTTTCTCATAATTTACGTCTTTTCATCACAGAACGAGCTACAAGTAGTCAAAGCTTGATGGTTATTAGATGTTGTGGTGAACTTTTGCCTGGTGAAACTCCAGAGAATCGTACAAAACTTGTACAAGGAATATGGAAGACAATGGAGAATTTAAGTGAGTTGATATTTTGATTTATTAACAAAGTTTTATATGTAGTAATTATTTGCACTGTTAATTTACAGAAGTACCAATGGACATCAGTCATTATAATGCTCTGCTACGTGTATACCTTGAAAATGAATACAAATTCAATCCAACAGAATTTCTTCAAGAATTGAGTAGTAAAGGGATTGAGCCTAATCGTGTAACATATCAAAGACTAATTATGCATTTCTGTACAAGGTATAATTCATAAGCAATTATTTATCTATGAAAACTACAATAAATTATGAAAATACTTCTCTTTTTTTAGCTGGAGATATTGATGGAGCATCTACTATTCTTCAACATATGAAAGAAAAACAATTACCAATTAATGAAAATGTTTTCAATGCTTTAGTCTTGGGACATACTCAAGCAAATGATATGGAAAGTGCCGAAGGAATTATTGGTGTAATGAAACAAGCTGGATTAGAACCAAAGTATGTTAATTATTTATTTGTACTTTTATATTATTTTATATCTACCTTCATTTTTTATATTTAAAATTTTTGTGATACAGTGATGATACTTATACAACTTTAATGTGTGGCTATGCTAAGAAAGGAGATATTGAAAATATTCAAAGAATCGCTAAAGAATGTGAAGAAAAAGAAATCTTTTTAATTGATCGAGATTTTTTGAATGTTATTTATGCTCTGGCTTCTTCAAATAATGACCAATTAATTGATCAAATTATACCATATTTAAGAAAACATTCTGGTTTTAATCAAGAAGCAACAAATACAATTTATCGACTTGTAAATCTTGGAAAAGAAGATGTTGCTTTTAAATTATTAACAACAAATGACTCGTGCAATGAGAGATAATGATTTAGCTCCATCAGGAACATTTTTTGTCAGACAAATGGTCTATTTTGGAACTCCTACTGATAAAATAATATTATTCTGTAAACGTTTATTGGATGAAGGACTTAATAATTTTGGTTTAATGAGAGCTTGTGAATATGCTCTTGAAACAAAAAATTTTGATAAAGCATTTGATTTCTTGGAAGCTTTACGTGACAATGGATTTGAAATGAGACAACATTACTTTTGGCCATTATTTGCACAAAGTTCTGGAGAAAAAGAAGTTTATGATGGTTTAAAGTGTATGATGTATTTAGGTGTAAATCCATCAACTGAAACACTTAGAGATTATGTTATACCAAATCTTATTTCAAAATCATCAAATTCTGAACCAATTGAAAAATCCTTAGATAAACTTAGTGGGTATACAAGAATACCATTAAGTATTAATTGTTCCAGCTGCTATGCAATATTTACTAGGACAAAATGAAATGAAATTGGCTGCAAAATTTGCAACAAGATATCGTATAAGATTTAATAATGCTCCATTGAGAAGAGCACTTGTAGATGCTTATGTTAAAACTGGAAATGTAACAGCTCTTGTTCAGATTTTGGGAAGTGTTAGTGTTGATGGAGAAGAAGTAGCAAGAGAAGCAGTTGGAACAGTTTTATTGGACTTGCTTGAAACAAATCGACATAGACAAAAAGTTGAATTACTTCGTCCTATTTTAAAAGAATTGATTTCAACAGGATTAGGAATCTCCAACAGTACATCACAATTAATACAAAATACTCTTGGAGAAGCTTTAACAACCAGATATAGCAAATGATTTATTACAATTAACATCAGGAGATTTAGTTCCAAAAACCGATTTATTTGTAACTGCTGGTCGAAGACAAAATCTTGGTGCCATTGGCACTGAAGTTAAAACTACTGGAGAATTGGAAGAAATGCTACAAGATGCTATTAAATCTAATAGACCAACTAAAAGTTTAAGGAAACAATTATTATTCCATTATATTCGTGAAAAAGATTTAGAAAAACTTACTACTTTACGACAAGGATTAGTTGATGAAGGATTTGTTTTTACTCCTGGTCTTCAAGCTTTATTACTTGACATGTATTCTCAATGTGACAAATTGGAAGAAGCTCGTGAAGTTTATAAACAGTTGAGTTCACAATTGGATTTAGCTGTTGATGATGTCAAAATACTTCGTTATGCTCTTTTACTTGTAACTCATGGACAGTATGACGAATGTCATGAAATTCTTAAGAATCAACCAAGAGATGATGACCATAAAAATTATAGTGCTGCACAATCAGCAGTTGTATGGAAAATTCTAAATACATTAGCAGAAGCTGGACAAGTTGAAAAGACTAAAGAATTTTTTACTACCATGAAAGAAAGAGGATATAAAGAAAGAGGATATACAACAACTACTAATGTTGTTCTTGGTCCTCTTGTTAAGGCTTACTTATTAAAGTAATTTTAACAATTATTCTTGTAGTATTTTGAAGGTCTTGAAAACATAACTAATTACACATTTTTTCTATTATTATATATTATAGGGACGATTTAGATGGTGCTCTGAAGGAATTTGAAAGATGTGTAAAAGAACATAATGCTACCCCCTGGAAGCAAGAATTATTTTGTCGATTCATTAAAAATGAAGATGCAGATAGACTTCAAACAGTCATGGATTTAAGTACTAGTCTACATGGAGAAGTCAATAGTTTATATGATTTAGTTTTTGCATTTATTGAATGTGGAAAAGTTAGACAAGCAAAGAAGATTTTGGATGTAAGAATTTTAAAATTTTGAATTATATAGATAATAATAATTTACTTTGTAAAAACTGAGGTGATCATTATTTATTATTTTAGACACCTGGTCTCCGTGCAAGAAATGAAAAATTGGAATATTCATGTCAAAAATATTTGAATAGTGGACGTATTACAGAATTGGAAACTTTAATTCAAATTACAAAAGATTTGGTAGATGTTGATCGAAATACTTTATACTTTTATCTACTCCAAGCATATTCAAAAGTTGGTGATGTAGATAAAGCTGCAGATATTTGGACATCACTTCAAGAAGAAAATGTACAACCATCACATGAACTTTTGATTTATTTAGCTGATTTTTTACAAAAGAATAATAGACCTGTACCATTTGCTGTACCCGATCCTGCAGAAGTTTTTCTTGTAGCCAACTTTATATATGATGTATAAGTAAATTGATTTCAGAGAATAAAAGTGTAGTAGTGAAGAATCTATAGAATTGAAATTGTATTCAATTGATCATTTTACTTCAGTTCAGTATAAAAATGCTTTTTTATTAGTAAAGTGTTGATAACATAGAGCTGCATTATTAGCATTAACAGTATAAAATTTTTTCTTTAAACAGATATTGGAGTTAGTTTATGTGAATTTTCATAACTCTCAATAATTTTTGTCAAATCACAAATCATCATAAACATTTTTACGTAAGTGCTAAAAATCTTTACACAAAGTATCAACTTTCCCCATAAACGTTGAAATCCGCGAAAATTGTTGAGAAAAATCCCTCTCTGATTTCTGTCTATTTTGCATTTTAAATATTTTGCTGAATTTCTTTACTCTTTTGTGTTGTGTTGTGTTTGCAAATATAATTAAATTACAGATAAATTCTACTGTTTCAATGGAGTATAACTATTAGCGTCCAGTGCTGACTGAAAAGCTCATTTGTCATTCGGATTTTGGAAACGCCAGAATTATTTAGGTTTGCAGTTGACTGTCTTTTTAGATATTTCAACATTTTACTGATTCAAAACTTATTGTTTCTTTTTATAGGATTGTCTACAATGACTTCCACTGAAACTCTAACAACTCAACCTCTACGAACAAGAAAACCTGCCAATTCCTCAAGTTTATTGTTATCTCTTGGTGGTATTATTAATGTAAAGAATTTCAATGGGACCAGTTGCTCTGATACTGCTGTGACATATAAGCCAAGATTTCGTCCTCCTATTATTTCTCAGGAAGAAAAGAAAGCAACAACTCTACCACCATCATCATCAGCGGCTACAAGAAGTAAAAGTAAAGTAACTGAAAGAAAACGTTACAAAAAACAGCCAACAGATGTGAAAGAAGAAGAATCTTCTAAAAAACCTAAAGAAACAATCATACAACGTGTTGAAGCATATTTAAACCAAAGAATTAAAGATGGGCCCAATTCTTCTGAACCTTATATAATAAATGGATCAATTTATTCTTCTAAAGACGACGACGATGAAATTATTAATGATATTGATTTAAACAAAAGACTGAAGATAACAACTTCGAACGACGACGACGATGATGATGATATTCAATCTGAAGATTTAAAGAAGTTTAGTTCATTGATTAATTGGGTTAGAATGAAGCCTTGGACAGCAAAAAATATCAAAGCAACTGCTAAGAAGTGGAACACAATGAAAAAGGATGATAACAATAAAATGTCTACTGCTACTACAATGAAAATTATTAGCTCAGCATTATCATCGAATGTTAAAGAGTTGAAAGATTTTCCTCTAGTTCCTCAAATTCAAAATGTTTACTCTGCATTAAGACAATTAGTTGCTCATCAAGATTTTCCTGGTAAAATTAATAGATAGTACATCAGTTCAATCTTTTTTACAATAACAAAAAAAAACTAATTATTATTTTAATTATATTGTAGATATTTGTAAAATGATGGCCTTAAGTTGCTGGCAAAAAGGACAACTTGATCAATGTATTTTTCTCTTGTCAGAAGCAATGGGGATGTCTTTCAAAACTGAATTAATTGATAGACAAGGTTTTCAGTTGTGGTATGTAAAACTGTAAAGCTAGTATTTCTATTTTAAATTCTAAAAACATATTATTTTGTGTTTATGTGCAGTCGTTATGAAGAGCTCAACTCAAACTCAAATACTGCATCAACCAAAAAACAAGATGATCCTAAACAAGTTGATGAACAAACAAAATTATTTAATAAAATGAGTAGGATGACATTAGAATTTGGAAGAAACTCAAAATCTTTGATGAGTGTTGTAAATAATTTTAATCCAACTTGGAATATTGTACAGATAACTGGACTCCGAAGTTCACTTGCAAGATTTGGTACTGAAGCAATTTCTAATAGTAAAACTCCACCATTATTTCTTACATCATTTCTTACATTGAAAAACAATTGCAAGTCAACTTTTGTAGCATTTGTCAATGACATTACTCCTACTAATAATACTTCAACTACTAGGAGTAGTAAAGAATCAGTTTTATCTTCATCGGGAGTATTTTATGAATTTAATGATGTGATGGTAAAAAATGTATCAATAAATCGATCAGTACCAACATCAAGAACAGAATATTGGAATGTTCGTAAAGCTCATAATGATCAATTATCTGATCTTCTTGATGCAATGGAATCATTTTGGATTTTTCCTTGGAACTTTTTACTTCCTGGTATTGTTAAAGATACTCAATTAATTCAAGATATTCATCGTGTTCTTAATTTTATTACTACAACACTCTCAACAAGTACTAAAACTTTTGAGACACGTCAAGCTCATGCAATTTTTATGCTTGTCAATAATTATGCATTTCTAAGTCCACAAACTCTTCGAGTATTACCAACACTTGTGAGTTATCTTCTCGGTTTCAATTCATCTTCTACTGATAAAAATGCTGATAATCAAATGATAAAAGCTATTGTCTCAGTTATTGAAGATGTTGGTAGAAAAATTCCAAGAGATTCTCCTAGACATCCAACAATTTTAATTATTGATCAAGTCATCGACACTCTTCCATGGGATTGGATGCCTTGTCTTCGTACAACAGATGTTTCTCGAATGCCATCATTATCATCTATTAATACTGCACTAACTATATCTCCTCAGATTAATTCTTTTTATCCTAATGGTATTGATCCAAGCTCAGTTGCATATATTTTGAATCCTGATGGAACTTTGGGTCTTGTTGAAAAAAGATTAGCAGCATATTATAACAGTCGAAAAACTTGGACAGGAATTATTGGAAGAGAACCAACTTCTGAAGAAATGAAAGCAGCCTTAGAATATCATGATGTTGTACTCTATTGTGGACATGGAAGTGGTTCTAAATATTTTTCAGAACATCAAATGTCTTCTGTAACTGTGAAAGCTACTTCATTACTTATGGGATGTTCTAGTGCTTTTTGTAAATCTTATGGAAAGAAGTTTCTGGCTAATTCAACTGTTTATACCTATTTTATTTCTGCCTGGTAAGAATTTAAAATTGAAAAGATGTTATTTGGTCATGAATTTATGGATTTCTTTTTCTTTTCAATTATTACAGTCCTGCTGTCGTTGGATTCTTATGGTCAATTACTGATTTAGAATGTGACAGAGTAACTGTAGAACTTTGTGAAAGATGGCTACCTGGTCCAAAATCAGCTGAATCTGTAGGCTTTACATATAGACCAAAACTTCTTCCTGAATTACAAGTCAATCATTCTCTAGCTAAAGCTTCAAGACATTCTCGTGATGCTGTAAGTACATGATACTATCTCGCGCGCAAACTGGTACAAGTTACAACGAGAGCGGGCAATTCTTTGTACTCTTTTTCACTTCGTAGAATAGACACAGATTTTTTAGTATAGAGAAAAATTAGTTTTTGTTTAAAAAAAGTTAATTAGTAGTAGAAAAAATGATTAGTGATTCGGAGGAAAGTGACACTGAAGTATTTCTTCGGTCAAAAGCAAAGCGTTTGTCACCCAGTGATGATTTTGAAGAAGAAAACAGTGAGAAGAAAAATAGTACAAAAATGTAAGTTTACATTCTCCTAATAAAATAAAATTCGTATTCTAAAACATTTAATAATAATTTTTTTATTAATTATATGCTATTTATTGCATGCTTTGTTATATTATTTGATGCATTATATAGTTGGGCTTTTATTTATTATGCTTTTTTCGTGCTTTTTCTTTGTTTTATAGATCTACCAAAGAGAAAATAAGACTTGTTGATTACTCAGATAGTGATGATGATGATGGATTTGACCATTCAAAGTAAGTTAAATTATTATTTAAATTATATTAATTTAATCACGACTAAATATTTTTATTTGTAGGGATACCATTTCATTGAAAAGAAAAGCTATTCCCTCTACTAGTACCACCAAGCCAAAGCAAAGAAAAGTAGAATGGAAGGAAAGTGATGATGATGATAATAATGCGACTGATACTTTGGATGAAGAAGAAAAAGAAGAGGAAATTGAAGAGAAGACATTTCTTGGGCGCGCTAAGAGACACATCAAAATTGGTACTAAAATTGTAATCTCATCATTTAGTATTGTCATTAATTTATTTGATTTTATTTATGAATAGGTGCAGAGAAACATGGAAGATTTACTTGCAAGTCCCGAAACAAGTGTAAATTTCAACAGTTTGTGAAGCTGTGAATCAATTTGCTCTTTCTGAAACAGAAGATACACACACAATCAAAAAAGCATCTGAAAATGAATGTTATCATATTCTCAATCAACTTATGGTGTTCATGGAAAAGGAAGAAGTTCATTATTTAAGAGTCCTCACTGAAAGTTTAAAGACAACCATCAAAATTAATGGAGTACTTGTTAGTCAGTACAGTATTCAAATGGTCAAGGATATGAACAGTACTCCTTACAAGAGGCCTTATTTAAAGCAAAAGCCAAGCTCACATAGAAGTAGGCATTTAGTATATTAGTCGTAAAATAATTATTTATTCTAATATTTGTATATATCATTTATTTTTATAGAATTGGAGAACTTGATTAATGGAGATGTTGAAACAACAAGAAAAGCTCATGGTACTCCAACAGTTGAGTTTGAAACTAGTACTGAAATTGACTATTCAAGAAATGTTAATTTTCCTGAGAAGAAGAGTAAGGCTATGCATTCAACATTTATTCAAGAGAATCTAAAGTCTTTTTTTGAGTCAACAACAAGCAAAAAGATCAAGTTCAAGTCATTACCAAAATCTACTTTAAATTTTGCTTTTCAATTCTTGGCTGATTCAAAAATCAAAAATATTAATGTAGATTATCAATATGAATCAGTAGAGCATCTACCAAATCATAATGGAAAATTAAGCCAAGTTCAATTCTACAATCTAAGTGTAAAGAAAACTAATATTGAGTTACAAGAAACTACAACAGATTTTGAGCTACGACCAACCGAAACTGCATTTGGAGGTATATATATATTTATAATATAATATAAGAGCAAATTGTCTAATTATTTGTTGTTTTTTGTGTAATTTGCAGAATACAAGAAGTGGATTAACAACTACGCCAAATTTAAGGATAAGCCTAAACCATCAAGAGGAACTTATCGTTGTGGAAGTCGAAATTGTCGTAAAGAAACATTGTTCTCCATCTCAAGTACCAACTCTAACTATGAAAATTGACAAGAATACTACAATCAATCATGACATTCCAGATTATTTTGACTGCAGTACTAAAGGTATTGTGTATCTCATTACGTGCAAGAAATGCCAAGATGTAGCTATTCGCTATGTAGGCTTTAGTGAAAATGCTCTTTTCTTCAACGGTGGTAGACTAATTGGACATTTAAGTCACAAAAATTCACCAGTTGCAACTCATTTTAATAATGTTCAACATTCCAATAAGGACATGGAGTTCACAATTCTCTTTCATAGTGAAGATGAGCAAACATTAAGAGAAAAAGAGACTGAACTTATTAGAAAATTTCGTTGTGAAGATGTTGAGACTGGAGGACTCAATGGTGGTATGGAATGGCAAGAAATTCTAATTCAAAACGAGCAAGCAGCAATGCAAAATGAAGATTCCGGATACAAGTCTGATATTGATAATAATAATAGTGATTCTGATTAAATGTGATTTATGTGATTTTTCTTTGGTGGATAATAAATAAATAATAATTGTTTTTGATACATACATTAAATAGAAAAATAGTATTTTTTATTTAAATTATATCATTCTTTATATTTACTTAGGCTACTCAATTTATGACCAAAAGCTGCAGTTGTTATGTATGGACTACCAATTGCAACATCAGTATCTGCAACAGCAAAAGCTACTCAGAAGAAGAAACAACGAGTATAAATCGAAAACGTGTATTATACGCTTAGTAAATTATGACTACTTTTATAGATTTTGTAACAAGACTCTTGTTACTTTTCTACTTTTCTAAACTTGTAAAAATGTTTCAAATTAAGAAATAAAATGATTGTGTGTTCAGTAATTATATCTATTTATAAGAATTTAGCAATTTTATTTTCTTTAGACAGACAATATATGTTAGTAGTACTCACATCAATTTTTTAGCAATAATATCACTGGCCTCACATAAATCTAAAATTATAGTAGTAGCACAAATAATATTATTCCCAGAAAACCCAAAACAAAAAGTGTATCAATTAGTTTTTTTTAATAATATCATTGGAATTTTTTTAGATTATGTTTAGACTAAAATCATATTTTACACAACAAAAAGACACAAATTATATTATGTGAGTGAATAATGGCTGACATGGTTTAAGTTTTTAGTTATTTGTTGTAGAATTTATTTGCCAAGAGCAGCTTTCAACATTGTTCCAAATTCAGCATTAACTTGGGCAAAGTTTCCGACAGCACGGTCTTGAATAAATGGAGAAGCATTTTTCAAGTGTCCAGCAATGTTGCTAACAAGTCTCTTGCGCTCTTCTGGTCCAAGAACTTTTTTCCAGAAATTGTCCACTTGAGAAAAGTTATCTTCATCAGCAGAATTGTATCTATCAACATCTCCACTGAGGTTGAATGTAGATAAAGTAGCACTTGGATCTTCATGTGGTCCAGAAAATGAGTTTGCTATAAAGAAAAAAAATAATTTTATTATTAAAATAAACTTAACGTTTCTTAATTAAATTTTTTTATAAAAACACATACGAAAGTAATTTGGTGCTCCAGCATTTGTCATATCCATAGACATTGGTCCATCACGGAAATAGCATTTTGGACCATTCTTTGGTTTGTTGACAGGCAATTGAGCATAATTTGCTCCAAGACGATGACGATGAGTGTCAATGTAAGAGAAAAGACGACCTTGAAGCATTTTATCTGGTGATGGCTCAATACCTGGTACCATATTTGCTGGTGAAAAAGCAATTTGTTCGACCTCTGCAAAGTAATTGATTGGATTTCTGTTCAAGACAAATTTTCCTACAGGAATTAATGGAAAATCTGATTGTGGCCAAATCTTGGTCTGAAATGAAAAGCACATTATGTTAAACATTGAATCTTATATGTCATTTAATAATAATGATTATAATTTTTACCAAATCAAATGGATTCCAACGATATTTCTCAGCTTCAGCAAATGTCATTACTTGAATGTACCTAAGAGTGAAATTACAGAGGAAGAGTTAGTTTAGTATGATTTCTTTTCGAGCATAATGTAACCTTGTAAATTAACATCTTACATTGACCATGATGGAAATTGTCCATTTGCAATTGCATTATGCAAATCTCTAATAGCATAGTCAGGGTCTTTGCCTTCGAGAAGTCCAGCTTGATCAGGCATCAAATTCTTAATTCCTTGATCAGTTTTCAAATGGAATTTACAGTACACAGCTTTGCCTTCAGCATTAACCATTTTAAATGTATGAGAGCCATAACCATTCATATATCTGTAACCGTCTGGTGTTCCTCTATCACCAAATAAGAAACAAACTTGATGGGTTGTCTCAGGACGTAAGCTAATAAAATCCCAAAACATGTCAGGGTCTTTAAGATGAGTTTGTGGATTTCTCTTTTGTGTATGGATGAAACTTGGAAAGAGAATTGGATCACGAATGAAAAAGATTGGTGTATTGTTTCCAACAAGATCCCAGTTACCATCTTCAGTGTAAAACTTCATTGCAAAACCTCTTGGATCTCTAGCTGTATCAGCGGAACCACTTTCTCCACCAACAGTTGAAAATCTGATAGCCATATCAGTTCGTTTTCCAATTTTCTCAAAAATACGAGCCTTGGTGTATTTAGTGATGTCATTTGTCACTTCAAAGTAGCCAAAGGCTCCTGTAAAGATTAATTAGAACATATATATATATATATCTATGTCATTAGCTGGTGACGTGACTAATAATTCATTACAAAATTTAGAAATTTTTAGTTGCAAAACATTCCTCTGGTCACACATATTCTAAAAGTCCCTTTACAGAGTGCCCATTAAAGATTCCGACTGGATTTTTATCACATCGGACATATGTCGGTTACTTATGTAATCGACCTT